>QLOM01004909.1:0-26389 GCA_003313785.1 Termitomyces sp. MG148 | reverse complement strand
AGGAAGAAAGGTGCTTAGCAATCTAAGCCGTATCGCCTGCGAGGCGCTAGGGTGCCAATAGTCGGCAAGGACTTGGCGACGTAACGTAGTCGAAGTGTGCTCGTATAGCACCTAGACAGTCGGCAAGACTGGCGAAGAAGCAGCAAGCTTAGCGTAGTCGGTAAAGATAGTAAGTTCCTTGGCGACTTTTGAGGAACTTAGTGCGCGCAAGTTGAGATCTGAACTGTGGGGATGGAATTCGATGCTCCTAAGACAAAATATGTACAGTATTTATAGGCGCTAAGTCGCCGTGTTAATTAAACTATAAGTCGCTAAGTAACAAAATGGGGAATGGATTATAACAAGAAGAATAGAATGTGAAATAGCTAACCCGCGGCGTCTATCAGTCGGCAAGCGCTAAGTCACCAAGTGAGCACTGAAAGCAGTCAAATAAACGGTGACTATCCTGGGGCCTGAAACAATCAAGGGGGCTGGCGTCGCCAAGGTCGCTAAGCGTCAGTAAAGGTAAGCGTCGCTAATCGCTAGGCACCGGGGCTGAAGAAGTGGTGACCTGCTGATAGCCGTCGGCAAGTCGTTAAACGCTTAATCTTATAAGTCGCCGGCTATCTTTGATCGGTGATCTGTTATCGAGCCCAAGGTCATGTGTGTGGTCCGTGCGTTAACAGTCAGGTGAGCGAGTCCCGTGGTCCAGAAGTCCCGTGCGCTAAATGTCCCGTGGTCGCCTAGTCATGTGTCGTCCGTGTCGCGCCCGCTCGCCTGGGTGAGCTGCCAAACTGGTATCAACAAAAGTCGCTAATTATAGCTTTGTTGCGCTGAGCCCAGCCCAGGTCTTATCAACGTAGGTGTTGGAAAGGCTGTGGAGCTTCCAGACATTCTTCTTGTACAGGTTGGTGGTGCCCATTGCAGAGCAGGTTGTGTGCGTCGAAATGAAGTGCACCCGCTTACTATAGAGATCCACAATGATCATGACAGTGTTGTATCTGTGTGTGTCTAGGAGTTCCACAATGAACTTGATGGAGGCCACACTCCAGCGTGCGGCTGGTGTGGGAAGGGAGTGCAGTTGGCCAGTTGGTGGGCAACAATGGGGCTTTGTTCAGAGGCAGAGGTCACAGGTGCTAGTGTACGTGCCGATGTAGCATGACATCTGCAGCCACAAATAGTTCCAGGAGACCAGCTACAGTGTCTTCCAATGGCCAGGGTGTCTGGCAACATGGGAGTTGTGGTGCTATTTGACAATGTGCCTCTGGAGCTCTGGGTTGTTTGGCATGTAAATGCGCCCCTAGAAGGTAAGGAGTCCATCCTGCAGCACCCACTTGTTGGTGCGTATGGATTTTGTGCCAAAGAGGTGTCCTGAGCATAGCGCTAGTGTGGCCTTTATGACCAAGTCCTCCTGTATTCCCTCCCAATTACCTTGGCGGATGTCCCAGAGTATATTGACCTTGTCTTCCTGGACTGCCACCCCTTTGAGCATACAAATAGCAAATAGCTCCAGGTGCAGGAGGGTGATGTTGTCATTATTCCCTGCACCAGAACCATGGTTGGCACATCGGGAGAAGGCGTTGGGCTTCCCCATGCTTTGACTGGGCTTGTGGTGCAATGTAAAGTCAAAGTTGGCAAGATACAGAGACCACCGAGCCTGTCAACAGTTGAGCTTTTTGGCTGTCTGGAAGTGCTCCAGGTTTTTGTGGTTTGTCCAGACTTTGAATTTGTGCTGAGCCCCCTCCAGGAAGTAGTGCCACTCCTCTAACAACCAGATGATCGTAAGCATCTCCTTGTTGTGGATCTCGTAATTCTGTTCCACGGCATTGAGGCTCTTGGAGTAGAAGGCTACAGGATGTCACTTACTATCCTCTGGGGACTTCTGGGAGAGGACCACGCTGGTGGCAAAGTCAGAGCTGTCTGCCTTGCCTCAGAAAGGCCAGTCATTGTTGGAGAAGAGCAGAACAGGTTTGGAGGTGATGGCAGACTTCAAGGCATTGAAGGCCTACTATTCCATGTCTCCCCAAGCCCATGCGACATCCTTCTTGGTGAGGTCAAAGAAGGGCTGAGCATGGTGGGAGAAGTCCTGGATGAACCACCGGTAGAAGTTGGTGAACCCCAGGAAGGCCTGTACTTTCTTCTTGTTCTGGAGTTCTGGCCATTGTGCAATGCCAGCCACCTTCACCAGGTCCATCTCTGCCGTGCCATGGGAGATGATGAGTCCAAGATACTTGATGCAGGTCTGCTCAAACTCACACTTCTCTGGCTTGAGGTAGAGCTGGTGTTGATGGAGACGGTCTAGGACAATTCGCATGATCCAACAATGTTCCTCCAACATCTTGGTGTAGATGAGGATGTTGTCAAGATACACGTATACCATGCTGTTGGCTATGAGGTCCCAGAATATGTCTCATCATGGTCTAGAAGGTGGTGGGGCTGTTGGTGAGTTCAAAAAACATCACCAAGGGTTTAAACAGCCCATGGTTGGTTCAAAATGCTGCCTTCTACTCATTTCTCTCCTAGATGCGCACATTGTTGTAGCCCCAGCAAACGTCCAACTTAGTGGAGTAGGGTGCACCTTGGAGGTTGTTGATCAGCTCTGAGATGAGGGAAAGTGGGTAGCAGTTCTTGACAGTCATTGCATTGAGTACGCAATAGTTCTGGACCAACCAGAAGGAGCCATCCTTCTTCTTGACGAAAAACACTGGAGAGGCCATCAGGGACTTCAAGGAGCAGATTTGTCCAGACTCCAGATTCTCCTGGAGGAATGCGTCAAGCTCATCCTGCTCTTTGGGCGCAAGTGGATAAACCTTGCAGTTGGCCAGCTTTGAATCTGGCAGGATTTCAATAGCATGGTCCCACTGCTTGCATTCTGGGAGGGAGTCAAACAAGGCCTTGGAAAAGACATCCTCAAAGTTGTATAGATGGTCAGAGACCACATCCCAGAAGGCCTTTGAAGGGGCATTTGCTGCAAAGGCCCGAGCCAGCCATTGGGAAGTGGTCTGGCTGACCTGGATCTCCTCTATGATCAATGAGAGTCTCAGCGTAGTGGCATAAATGTGGTCTCCTACCTCAATGGCTTTGTCCAGAAGCTCTGGGTCCAGGGCAGGTAGGAACTCCCCCTTGCGTCCTTCTTCCTGGCTGGGGTCCCCTCTGCTATGTCTGTTGTTCTTGTAGAGGGCCTCTCTATGAGGAAATGCCAGAGGCAGGGGTCCAGCAGGTTGAGGTCCGCAAATAGAAGGTATCCCACCTGGCATGCCTGGATAGCTGTGCATTTCTGCATTGCAGTGCACCACTTCTTCTTCACCTTGCCTGCACAGGTGGCACAATGCCAGGAGCACCAACTCATGCTGATTTCCCCTGAGATCCAGTCAATCTCCAGATTGTGCTCACAGAGCCAGGAAAATCCTAGAATCATCTCCTGCTTGCCAATGCTTGTAACCGCAAAGGTGGTGTGCTCTGTGTGGGATTTGTAGCGCAGGATGAAGTCCACTATAGACTTGATGGATCCCGCTTTGTTACAAGTGCCGTCAACATTGTACACTGGGATGGGGGATAGAAGGGGTCAAGTCGTGAGCTGGTGCCGCTCTATGTAGCTAGCGTCTACAAAGAGTTCAGTTGCTCTGGAGTCCAGGAAGGCAACTATGCTCTGGGTTTGCTGCATGTTGGTGGTTTTGATCTCCACGTTCATCCGGAGCAAGTTTGGCAATAGGATGGATGCTATGACATAGCAGAAAGGGAAGCAGCGTTCCTAGGCAGGAATGCATGCCCGGAGAGAGGTTGAGGATGGCTTGGAAGAGCCTTTGAGTATATCAGGGATAGTGCTTATGGTTGGGGGGACTGAGTTGTTGACAGAAGTTGTATTGATTTCTTCTACCAACAGACATGCAAACCTGTTAGCACTAGGCAACAGGGGCATACTTTTCACTCTCTAAAAACCCTCCTGTGATTCCTCCAACTCTCCGGCAACAAGAAGGGGTCTTGGTCATATTGTGTGCTGCCAGAAGTTGCAGAAGTAGCTCCTCCTGCTCCTCCGGGGACAGATATCGGACCTCAAGGCCCCAGGAGCAGTAGCGGGCAAAATGGCCTGGTGCACTGCAGCATCAGCACAAGAGTGGGAAAGGCACACACTGCTGGGAAGTGTCCACATCCATGGGGGTGCCCGGAGGCAGTACTGGGAGGGCCAGAGGTGCTGCCAACAATGCCGCTGGAGGCAGAGCAGTTGGTCGATGGGGGAACAGAGCGGAGAAGCACAAGAAGGAGGCAGGAGTTGCAACCTTATAGAGCTCCTGTTTGAGCTCTATGAGCTGCTACTGCTCCCGAGCTATCTGATACCATGACAGGACCCAATTGTCCACTGTAGTACTTGGTTAGAGTATTACTGATAATTCTGGGGCTTTCTTGAAGTCTTAGAAAGTTACTTCAAATCCACACTGGTTCTTGATAATAAACTTGATGTTTTTGAGGGTTACTTTCCAAAATAAAATATAAAATATTCTGAAAGGTAGAGGGTTCTCAACTAACTCCAGCCTAAGTGATTCACTCCCTAGGAACCACCGAGCCTTTGCCTATCAATTGCCTGATTATTCTCTAATTTACCTAGCCTATTTATACTTTTCTCCACAGTGCACAGACCACCTTGTCATCTGACTGCCAAGCCTATTTGTCAACCCATTATTTGAATTGTTCTTCCTATTTTGCGTGACATTATTCATCTTTGCTATTCTTAGCTTTTCCTTCTCCATTTGCCTCTGCTCCATTTGCTCCTGCCCCTTTAGTCTGGCTTCCATTCATATATGTTCTTTTTCCTCTTTTATTCCTTCGTTGCATCATATGCTTCTTCTTTCTTCCTCTATTTAGCCATGCCAAATTGGGTAGGGATAGATCTGCTTCTTTGATCCAGATCATCACAATCTGATCCCAATTTTGTTGCCTCTGCCAGCCCCCATGCTTCCTCTCTCCATTATAGTGACTGACTATTATTGACTTGATGACTCTGAGCTGATTCTTTGTCCCTCTGCTGTACTTCCTGTGTATTTATTGGAGTGTTTTTGGGAATATACTTTTGTAAAGACTGCTACCAGGAGGCTTACAGTTTTCAGCCTGTATATTAAATGTTTATTTTTACTTCTGGTGCATGTTCTGTCTCTGAATGCTGTACAGCATCATATCACCGCTGGGCGTCCTTCCACAAAGTTGTCAATGCACTCCATCAGGACTGGATGGAGCCCTTCCCAAAAGATGAGGCACAGCTGCAGGCCGTTGAGGTACTTGGCCTGCTCTATCAACATGCAGAATGAGTCAATGTACTTGTTCAGGGATTGCTTCTCTTGGCCATACTGATCCCTGTCTTGCAGGACCAATGCAGTGGTTTTGGTGGGGTTCTGAGGAAAGAACTTGTCCCAGAACTCCTGTTCAAACTTGGCTCAGTCTGCAAAACTTCTAACGCCACCAGGGCATCAGAAAACCCTCATCACGTAGGTGGCCACCCCTTTCGACTTCATATAGAACAGGACCCATGCAATTTTCAGCTCGTTGGAAACAAAGTCATTGCTGCAGAGTTGGATATAGATGATGCAGGATTGAAGGAAACGTTCTTCGGACACGTGGTCACCATTGTATGTGTCAGGGATTGCCAGGCATGGGATATTGGAGCACTCCTATGCCAGAAGAGGAGATTACATGGTGCAAGAGCACTACACTGGCAGAGTAGGCAGCAGAGGGTCAGCTGCCGCTGGAGCAAGGTGTTCTAGGAGCGTGCAGAGGGAATCAGAAATGGTTTCAGAGGCTTGGCGGAGGTGGGAGAGTTTGGTGGTGTGCTGAGTGAGGAAAGCTTGCATGAGTTGCACCTGTGTTTCTAAATAGAGCAGGCAAATCCAGGCTTCCTTGCCAGAGGCTGTAGCATCCAAGAGAGCTTCTGAAGTGGCCGGCTGAGACATAGATAACATTGATGCTTAAGCCTAGTAGAAAAGTAACAGATAGAAGCTGGAAAGAGTTTGGCGGCTATAGGAGGCTTCCAAACTAGGATTAGGAGACTTGTTCTGCTGTAAGGGCGACCTCTGGAGGTTGCGGCTAAATCACACAACTGGCAGAGGGAAATCCAAAGTTTACTAGAGACAGTACAATATGACAGGAAATACAACTAATCACCTGGCAAAGGGAAATCCAAAGAGAACAAGTCTAAGGATCCCTCTGCCACAGTGCAGCGCATCAGCGCAGGTGGCAGAGGCATGGAAATGACTGTACAGTACTTTTTGGAAGGCATGGGAGTGTTCTGGAGATCTCTGGAAATCCTCGGAGAACTCTGAGAATCAAAAAAGGAAGTTCTGGAAATGGAAGTCCCCTGACATGGATGTGCCCTCATCAAACCAAGGGGTCATGAACTGCACATCAGTTCAGGCCATTGGTGTAAAGGGAGTGCCTGGATTGGTGGCATTGTAGGCCTCCATAGCTTCTTGGTACAATTCTGATCATGCCATAATACAGGCCAGGATTCTGGCAAAACAACTCCTGAGATGTCCTTGAGGTGATACACCTTGAGTAATTGCATGCCTCAACAGAGTCCATAGGTGAATATGGAAGGCATAGTCCATAGTTATGCCAAGCATAGCATTCTTCATCCCTGGTTGTGAAAAGTAGAGCATATTTTGTGCTAGTTTGTCAAATTCAAAGGCATGGCAGATGCCTTTGCTGTCAAACCCTGCAAGTGTAAATACCAGTTTGTTTCTCTGGCCCTTCCAGCATAAGTACTCCTCTGGAGTGGGCGTGATGGCCAAATCCATATGTCAATCCAAGGATCTGGTCAAACTCCAACCCACACACCAGCTCCATGGTGCGGTCTCTCCATGGTTGACTGAAGGTGAGCAAGATCTGCTGGAACTTGCAAATGAGATAGTATGCTTTAATGCAAAGCAACATTGCCTTCATCTTATTGCCTGCAAGCACCAGCAGCTTGCACCTTCTGGGGGTTCATGAAGAGCTCATAGGGTGCAATCTGTCAGGGGACTTCCTTTTTAGGAATTTCAGAGTTCTCCAGGGATCTTCAAAGATCTCTGGGATGCTCCCATGCCCTCCAGGAAGTACTACATAGTTGTTTCCACACCTCCAGCACCCACACTGATGGACTGCACTGCAGCAGAGGAATCTTTAGACTTGTTCTCTTTGGATTTCCCTCTGCCAGATGATTAGTTATGTTTCTTGTCATACTGTACCATTTCTAGTAAACTTCAGATTTCCTTCTGCCAGTTGTGTGAATTATTCACAACCTCTGGAGGTTGCTCTTACAGCAAAACAAGTTTCTTACCCCTGGTCTGAAAGCCCCCTATAGCTGCCAAAATCTATCTGGCTCCTATTTGTTGCTTTCTCCTACTAGGCTTAAGCATCAGCTGGCCACTTCAAAAGCTCTCTCAGATGCCATGGCCTCTAGCAAGGAAGCCTGGATCCACCTGCTCTATCTAGAAATGCAGGTGCAACTCACTCAAGCCTCCTTCACCCAATACACCACCAAACTCACCCACCTCTGCCAAACCACCAAAACCATCTTTGACTCTCTCCACACACTTCTTGAATACTTAACTCCAGCAGCAGCTGACCTCCTACCACCTATGCCACTAGTGCAGCACCCCCATGCTGTGCCCCTGCACTGTGTGGTCTCCTCTCCCAGCATGGGAGCACTTCAACATCCCATGCCTGGCAATGCCTAATACGTACAATAGTGACCGTGCATCTGGAGAACAGTTTCTGCAATCTTGCATCACCTATATCCAACTCTGTAGCAACAACTTTGTTTTCAACAAGCTGAAAATCATGTGGGTCCTGTCCTATATGAAGTCAGGACAGGTGGCCACCTATGCAATGAGGGTTTTTGGATGCCCCGGTGGCATCAAAAGCTTTGTGGACTGGGCCAAGTTTGAACAAGAGTTCCAGAACAAGTTCTTTCTCCAGAACTTGGCCAAAACCACTACACTGGTCCTGCAAGACAGGGATCAGTATGGCCAGCAGAAGCAATTCCTGGACAAGTACATTGACTTGTTCCATGCACTGGTAAAGCAAGTACCCAAATGGCCTACATGTCAGGGGACTTCCATTTTTGGAACTTCCTTTTTCAGAACCTCAAAGTTTTCCAGGGATTTTTGGAGATCTCCAGAGCGCTCTTGCAGCTTCTAGAAAGTACTGTATAGTTGTTCCCATGCCTCTGCCACCCACGCTGATGTGCCACGCCATGGCAGAGGGATCCTTAGACTTGTTCTCTTCAGATTTTACTCTGCCAGGTGATTAGTTACTTTCTGTTGTATTATTTTGTCTTTAATAAAACTTCGGATTTTCTTCTGCCAGTTGTGTGACTTAGCTGCAACCTCCAGAGGTCACCCTTACACTACAGCTCTGCCTTACCTTCCAGGAAGGGCTCCATCCAATCCTAATGGAGCACATTAACAACTTTGTGGAAGGATGCCCAGCAAACAACTAAGTCCTGTTGTGGTACCAGGTAGCTTAGGAGCAGTGGTAGCTTATGAAGCTCGAGTGAAACCTATGCAAGGCCACAACCCCCATCTTGTCCTTGCATCCACCTGTCCCACTCCCCTGCCACCCAGTCACCTTTGCCCCAATAATGCTGTTAGCAGCACATTTAGTACTACCCTTGGATGCTCCAATGAACATGGACACCTCTCAGCAGCGTGCCCACTGTTCTTGTGCTAAAGCTGCAGCATGCAGCGCCACTTCACTCACTATTGCCTTCAGGGCCTATAGGTTTGTTATCTATCCTCAGAAAAGCAGGAGGAGCTACTCTTGCAACTCCTGGCAGCCTGCGACATGGCCAGAATCTCTTTTCCAGATGCACTTGCCCTGGAGAATGTGTGCAAGATGCCTTGTAGTACTTGGTTAGAGTATTACAGATAGTTCTGGGGCTTGCTTGAAGTCTTAGAAAGTTACTGCAAATCCACACTGTTGCTTGATGATAAACTTGGTGTTTTGAGGGTTACTTTTCAAAATATATAATACTTTGAAAAGTAGAGGTTCTCAACAAACTCCAGCCTAAGTGATTCACTTCCTGGGAACCACCAAGCCTTTGCCTATTAATTGCCTCTCAGGTTTTCACCAAACTCCAGCCTAAGTGATTCACTCCCTGAGAACCACTGAGCCTTTGCCTATTAATTGCCTCTGAGGTTTTCAACAAACTCCAGCCTAAGTGATTCACTCCCTGGGAACCACTGAGTCTTTGCCTATTAATTGCCTGATTATTCTCTAATTTACCTAGCCTATTTATACCTTTCCCCACAGTGCACAGACCACCTTGTCACCTGACTACCAAGCCCATTTGTCAACCTATTATTTGGATTGTTCTTCTTATTTTGGGTGCCATCATTCATCTTTCACTATTGCATTCCTACTTCCACTGATTCTATTTGCTTCCACTATTCTCTTTTTGGCCATTGTCTTGGTGCCACTAGTCAGTTCCGGAAGCCATCATTCTTCTTTGCTATTCTTAGCTTTTCCTTCCCCATTTGCCTCTGCCCCATTTGCTCCTGACCCTTTTGTCTGGCTTCCATTCATAAATTTTCTTTTTCCCCTTTTATTCCTTCCCTGCATTCTATGCTTCTTCCTTCTTCCTCCATTTAGCCATGCCAAATCAGGTAGTAGTAGATCTGCTTCTTTGATACAGATCATCACAATCTGATCCCAATTTTGTTGCCTTTGCCAGCCCTCATGCTTCCCCTTCCCATTACAGTGACTGACTATTATTGACTTGATGACTTGACTTGAGCAGTATGTGTTGTTGCATATGGTAGCATTAAGTAGACAGGGGCATTTAGTTCTCCCTGTATTCAGTACACAATATACTGATTTAATCCTTCATGTTCTGCTCATAGAACTGCAGTCATATTTGCAGCGTAAAGCAGCAAGATTGTCAGGAGTATTGACCCCCTGGAGTCAGACATCTGACAAGTGCTCGGTGCACCGCAACCATGATGTAGGCATGGAGCTGGTGGATGCCCTGACCCAGGTGCAGGCCATGCCCCAGTTAGGACAGGTGAGTATCTTTTGCACTCCATTTGTACAGGGGCTACAGGAGGCTCCATCTCATTTGGCTAGCCAAACTGGCCCAACAGACCATGCAGGTCTGGGAAGTGTAGCAGGATTCTCCTGTAAGCAGGATTCTCCTGTAAGCAGGACTCTCCTGTAAGCAGGACTCTCCTGTAAGCAAGAGAATGAGGCAACACCAATGCTTTGGGTGCCAATGGCAGAGATGCTAAGTGACCGTGTGTTGTATCAGCGTATGAGAAACAGTGACCTCAAGCAACAAGGAGCATCCCTGATTAATGACCAGGATATCATATTCAACAGTACAAAGCCTGTTGACAAAATGCATTGGCGCTTTGCAACCAACTCTCAGGAGAATTATACGTCTCCAGATCTTGCTATGCACTGCAATCAGACTCGTGGGGATGTACCCAATATGGTTAGTGCCAGGAGGCACTATGAGCAATGTCATGGTGACTGCCCTAATCTAATGATCCAAGATGGTGGAAACGACGCCCCACCGGGTTGGGAAGCTTGGCAATTGACCATGGTACCTAGAGGGGAATCTCTCTCTCATGCCACAGATCTCACAACGCATGCACCAGAGCAGCGGGAAGCAATACAAATACATTGCAAAGCAATGCACAACCATCTTCATTGAGTAGTTGATGATGTGCTTGGAGTGAACCTACGCCTACCTGACGGCATAAAGCTCCAAAAAGCAGATAGTCACTATATCTGGATATACTCTGGAGCATCCAAGTTCAGCAAACCAGAGGACTGGGCAATAGACATGTGTTACTACTTAGTGATGTGCCTCTACAGCAGAGACCATATGGATTGAGAACAAATATTTGTTCTGCCAGAGTTCTTGGCTGGTGAAGCCAAAAGCTGGTTCAGACGTGCAGTCTTGCACGTAAACCATGCCCAGTATGACTGGACATTTAAGGGGGTACTCACCGGCTCTACAATTGGTTTGTACACCCCTCAACGCTGCAGGACGCCTGACAGAACTTCCAAGCAGTGCAATATACTGAGAAACTTGGTGTACAAGGGTTTTATGATATCCTTAACAACCATGCTCAGAATATGGCCATATACCTGGATGGGTACACCATGCTCAAGACTTTCCTTGATGGAATCCCAGCAGATACGTGCCGCTACCTGATTAAAGAAGATGGACTATCCTCAGAGGTGAATGATGTAAAAGAATTTGTAGTGTATGCCATTCGGTACAAGAAGTCCCTCAAGACTGCAAATCACTATAAACAGCATAGTAGCCACCATGGGGCAAATCGCCACCCCACACCCAAAAGTGCTCCACTACGTGCACAGCATATTGGCACATTCTTAGCCAAAAAATCAGACTTGGACAAGGATTGGCACTCACAATTTGTGGTGTGCCGCCCACAAGCAGGAGAGCATGGGCGCAGTTTTCCTTGACCAGATTGTGTGCTTGACGGCGATCATTTGCCCAAAGGTGCCAGGGACAAGAAGATTGACGGACAGGGCCCAGCCGCAGCCCCACCAGGGACGTGCTATAATTGCAGCCAACCAGGGCACTATGCCAATGCTTGCCCCACCAAGCCTACTGTACCATGGAAAAGCTTTCCACTGTGAGTGCAACTGCACACAGCACATACCACTGCACCTAATGGGAGCAACAGAGACATATCTGCCAAATCAGGTAGTGAGCCCAATCCTAATGAGGGGGACAGTGGCACTAAAGCGCCAGGTGATGAACTCAACCAGGTGCTTGTCAAAGGCAAAGAGTATGTGACTGTTGATGTGTATGACAATGACTACTACAGTCACAACAGCAACTCGGAGTGTTTGGTGGTCATGACAGATTGGCCAGCAGATCATGCACTGCAGCCAGACACAGTAGTCTGAATGAAGAGAGTAACTCTTCAAAAGTTGGAAGGAAAACTGCAGTGACCGAGTGTAAATCGGTTAGACAAGGAATACCTTGTGACCTATGTGGACGTAAATGGCCACAAGGCCTGGACACTATAGGACTCGAGTAGTACCATGTTGGGCATTACGGCTCAGTTTGCCCATGTGTACAAAACATCCATACAAGAATTGGATATGCCCTTAGCGTTACAGCTGGGCACTGTAGGAAGTCACGCAATGGTACAATACGGTACCACTATTACGATTCAAACTCCTGGCTCTTGGGGCCAGGAATATGTGGATGTAGCAAACTTTGATTGCTATGACATGATATTGGGAATGCCCTTCATGCGGCGTAATAACATTCAGCTCAACTTTGAGCATTGCTAAGTCATGATAAATGGGATTGCACTCCCAGCGGAAGGAGCGGTAGCAGACAACACCAATGACCATGTACGGAGACACCATACCACAGAGAAGCATAAGGACGCTCTGTGACTTAGCTGTCGGAAGCAACCAATGGTAGAGGAGGTGAAGGAGATAGGCCTGGACTTGCCTGGACTGCCTTCGGACCACCAGGCGGTGTTGATGGGTGAGGAGGAGTATCAGGCCTCCAAGAAAATACCAGGGCTGGCCAGAGTCCTGGCCCATCCCTTTTGACAAGGTAAAAAGAACCAAGGCGCTTTGCCTTCAGTGACAAAACAAGGCACGTCGCCTTCAGATAACCAAGGACGTACCCCAGCAGGACTGGAAAGTTCTTCTGTAGGAGTTTGCCCTCCTACCACCTTGCAAGTCAAAGTAAAAGACTTGACAATCAGTGAAGAGGCGGTAGTAGCCTCAGACATCTTGGACACAAGATTGTTTTGGGACCAACTGATCTCATTGCCTGAGTGTGATTGGGCCTTTGACCCACATATGCCACAGGAGTAGAATGAAGTGGTGGCAGCCACTATTGTGCAAAATGTGCATTGAATGCATTGAGAGGATAGTGGATTTCATCATCCACACGCCGCAAAGGTATCATGCATGTACACAGTGCAGCAAGAGGGCAAAGCCCTTATGGCTTGATAGGCTGACCAAATGTGCCCACCATATTGGCTGCATGTGCCAAATGATAGTGTAGAACAGGTTATTGCCATTTTGCCACCAGTTTAAGGCGCCAACACGCCTCTCCAGTGACACTGTAGAGGTGCTGCCGCCTATGTGTGATAAAAGCAAGCGGAAGGCTGACAGCCTTCATGAAGACAATATTCTATGCCTTTAGCAACAATGGCAGGAGGAGTTTGCAGATATGGTGAATGGTACTAAGGAGGAGCTTCCTCCATGGCAAGAAGTCAACCATGAGATTAATCTCATAGACAAACATAAACAGTACAAGTACCACTTGCCACGTTGTCCACGTGCATTGCAGAAGCAACTGCGGGACAAGACTAACTGCTATCTGAACATGCAGTGGTGGACTCCCTGTACTACAGCACAGGCTGCACCACTGCTATGCATTCCAAAGAAGGATGGATCTCTTTGAACGGCATTAGATGTGCATCAGCACAACAACACAATCAAGGATGTTACTCCTTTACTGGACCAGGAAGTCATCTGGGAAGATGTGGCCTGAGTAAAATATTGCTTGAAGATTGATCTAACAGACGCATATAAGCAAGTGTGTATCCATCCTGAGGACGTACCAAAGACGGTCTTCGCGTCTATTATGGGTACGTTCACTAGCAATATAATGCAGATTGGGGATTGTAATGCCCCAGCGATGTTCCAGAGGTTGATGACCTCTATCTTCTGCGACATCATCAGACACTTCATGCATGTCTACCTAGATGATATATTCATCTTTTCAGACACAATTGAGGAGCATGAGCAGCACCTCAGAGTCGTGTTTGAACGACTATGGAAATTCAAGTTATACTTGAAGTGGAAGAAATGCAAACTCTACACGGAAAGCATAGACTGTTTGGGACATGTCATAGACAAAAAGGGCATTCACCTAGATCAGAATAAGCTTGATTGTATTTGCAAGTGGTGCACACAACGTAACTACAATAATATCCAGAGGTTTGTAGGCCTTGTTAATTATATATTGAGCTTCTTGCCCAATGTTATGGCCTACACAGAGCCTCTAATGTCGATGACCCAGAACAGCTCTCTGTTCAGTTGGAGACCCATTCACTAGCAATGCTTTGAAATGGTGAAATGAATTTGTTCCAAGACACTGGTGATCCAGCCCATTGACCCTTAGCATGATGAGCCGATCTGGCTCATCTGTGATGCGTCCAAGACGGGAGTTGGGGCCATGTATAGCCAGAGAACTAGCTAGCAAACGTGCCGGCCTGCTGGATTTATATCAAAGAAGTGTACAACAGCCCAGCAAAACTATGCTGTCCATGAGCTTGAGACTCTTGCAATACTTGAGGCCTTGCTCAAGTGGGAAGATGAACTGATGAGATATCCTATCTATATTATCACAGATCATAAGGCACTTGAGTTCTTCAAAACTCAGGTGACCTTATTGCCGCAACAGTGGCAGTGGATCAACTACATGTCAAGGTACCAGTTTGACATTACCTATGTCAAAAGCAAGCTAAACAAAGTTGCGAACTGCCTGTCATGCTACTTTGAGAGCCACCATGTGGGTGAGGTGTATGAACCTCAGGAGTATGTGCAGGCAAACTGCCAAATAGACCCTGAAGAGGAAGATCTTCCCTTACATTGGTATCACAAGGTCAAGGAGCATGTCCTTGAGGTGAGAGCTATGTAGGATGAAGAGTGTAGATGCAGTAGTCGTCTCTGTAAGCTTTGCAAGGATTGAGATCTCAAGGCAGAACTGCTTAAGCAGCCTGCGCGCCCTGTAGACCTGGAACCTGGTTGCTCAGAGCCAGTTATGACCCTAGCTCAGGCACTGGAGGCTGGAATTCCCAACGTGGAACCCTCCACCGTAGAATCTGATGAGTTCCATCAGAAGGTAGTAGAAGAGTACACCAGCAACCCTATGTTTGCCAAAATACTGGCGAACTCGGGGAATCATCCCCGGTTCCAGCACAAGTGCCAAGGCTTGGTAGTGACAAGCAATTGTCAGGGAGTCCTGGTAAAATGTGTTCCATGGGACCGTGAGTTGATAACTTGCATACTGGACCAGGCCCATGCAGTAGTGGGTCACTTCGGGGTAACCCAGACCATGGGATATGTGCAGCAGTAGTACTGGTGGCTGTGGATGGACCAGAATGTTGTGAAATTCTGCGTGACATGTGAGGCATGCCAGAGGGCAAAGCTGCCCAACAAGCCGATTGCTGGTAAGCTGCACCAGCTGCCAGTCCCTGTCAAACCCTGTGATTTGATTGGAATGGACTTTGTTGGTCCCTTCCCTGAATCCAAGGGCTTCAACTATTTATGGGTTGTTATATGCTGGATGACCAGCATGGTACACTTAGTGCTGGTGCACACTACAATGACAGTGTCAGGGGGCTCTTCATCTCTCTCCTTTTCTTGTTCCTTATTTCCTTTTCTTATTCTTCTTTCCCTTTCTTGTCTATTTTTTACCTTTAGTATAGTTCTCTCTTACCTTCTTTTACTGGTTCTGTCCGCTCTAGCTTACCTAATAAGCTGCATGTGACCTGGTAAATACCGAGTCACATGCCAAAGCTGCATGTGATCCGGTAAATACCGAGTCACATGCCATGTCTAAGTTTTTCACTATTTAGGTTAAGGTTAGCCACCTTGTTGATCTGTATAGTTGTTTTCCATGCTTCTGAAGCCTCAGAAGCATCAGTCCTGGCATAGAAAATCCTTAGACTTGTTCTCTTTGGATTTCCCTCTGCCAGGTGAGTAGTTATTGTTGTGTTACCTATATATACTTTGGATTTCCCTCTGCCAGCTGTGTGACTGAGCCATAGCCTCCAGAGGTCGCCCTTACAGCAGAACAAGTCTCTACATTTCGGTCTGGGAGCCCCCTTTAGCCTGCTTGAGCCCTTTCTTGTCTCTTTAGGTCACTCCCCCACTGGATTACCCCCTGCCCCTCTGTTGCTTCTATGACCCAACCAGCCCCCTCAGGACCTCTCTTGGACGCTTCTGCCCCTCAGGATGATGCCTGGGGTTGCTTGCTTGCTCTGGAGACTCAGGTGCAGACCACTCAAGCTTTCCTCACCCTCCACACCACCGAACTTGCTGGATTACGTCAGACCACAGACACTATCTCTCAGTCCCTTCAAGCCCTCTTAGAGCGCCTCCCTCTCACTCCTACCCCTCCTCAGGCACCTCCAGTTAGGGCTAACACACCTCCAGTCCCTCGCTTTGGGGCCTCTCCCTCTGTTTACGCCAATATTCTTTGTCCAGCGCTCCCAAATGCATTCAATGGTGACCGAGCCATGGGCGAGCGATTCCTGCAATCATGTATCACCTACCTTCAGCTCAGTGGGGAAGCCTTTCCTTCTGATGCTCTCAAGATTGCCTGGGTTCTTTCCTACATGAAGTCTGGACGAGCTTCAACATACGCACTATGAGTTTTTCGACGTTCTGAAGGAGTAGAGAGCTTCGGAAGCTGGGATCAGTTTGAAAAGGAGTTCCGAACTGAGTTCTTTTCCTTGGACCCTGCTAAGGTGGCAGCCTTTACTCTCCAAGACCCCCATCAATATGAACAGGGAAAGCAGACCTTAGATGAGTACATTGACTCCTTCTAAGCTCTGGTTGAACAGGCTGGCTATCCAGACAGTCTTCAGCTCTGTTTCACCTTCCGAGATGGCCTCCTCCCCTTGCTCATGGATCGGATTGACAGCATGGCCAAAGAACAACCTGACGACGCGCATATTGAGTCTTGGTATCAGGTAGCACGCGACCAGTGGCAGCTCATGGAGTTAAGGCATGAGCTCCACCAAGAAACTACCTCTCGCTCCACCTTGCATGTGCCCTTACCTGCTCGTCCTCCCACCTCCCATTCCTTTCCATTTCGTGCTCCAGCCCCCGCTCAAGTACCTGCCACACGTCCTCTTCCTCTGGGAGTTCCCATGGATGTTGATGCCTCTCGTCAACGCTCCTCTCTCCCTCTCCTCTGTTGTCGCTGTGGGAAGCCTGGTCACTTCGCTTGATATTGCCCTCAGGGGTTGGAGGTGCGCTATCTCTCAGCTGTAGAGCAGGAAGAGCTCCTTCTCCAGCTCCTGGCTGCCAGAGATGCCCAGGGAAACCCTTTCCCAGATGCACAGATCAAAGCAGAACCGTTGGATAAGTTCGTAGGTTCTGTGGAGGCTGTAGTAGAACCTTTGGATGAGTCCTTAGGTTCTACAGAGGAGGGTTTTCAGTAGGGCAACGGATGAGTTGTACGCCTCTGCCGCCTGGCGCTAATCAGTTTGCATGTCTACCAGTAGAATCTTCCAATATATCTCTCTCTGTCAATGATTCTCTGGTTGAAATTGTAAGCGCCCCCTCCAACGTACAAAATACCCCCTCGGTTAAGGCCTTGGCCGAGACCTCTCCTCCTCCTCCTTCTGTCCAATGCCCACGTGTCCCAGCTTGGGAACGACGCCTCTCTTGCCGCTACGTTGTTGCCTCCACTCCTTCTCCTAACTCTTTGCGTCTAAATGTGGAGATTGAGACAACTGACACTCAGCAGACTCGGAGCATTGTAGCTCTTCTGGACAGTGGTGCCACTGGACTCTTCCTTGATACTCACTATGTAGAACAACACCAACTCACTACTCGGCCTCTCTCTCGTCCCATTCCAGTCTATAACATTGATGGTACACTCAACAAAGCTGGATCCATCTGCTCAGTGGTGGATTTAGTCCTTCGTTACCAGACTCATTCTGAGCATGCTGTCTTTGCGGTCACTAGCCGAGGGAAGCAGGACATGATACTGGGATTCTCCTGGCTACGTGACCACAACCCTGAAATTGACTGGGCCAAGGGTAAAGTGAGTATGAGCCGCTGCTCCCAATGGTATTCTACATGTGCCAAGGAGATTAGAGAGGAGCGCAGAGCCTCAGTCCGTGAGCGCGCTGCTATACATGCTTGCTGAGTTGAACACCTCCTCTTTGCAGACCTCGACCTACTGGATCCTCCTCCTTTGGCATTCCCTTATAGAGAGGCCCTCTATGAGGACGTTTGAGGTGTAGTGAGTGAAGCCCAGATGGAAGATGGATGTGAGGGTAAATTTGTGTGTGCTCCTGACTCAGAGTCCCCAAACAAGGCCATTGAAACAGGTGATAGGATTTATGCAACTACTTTACGACCTCGCCCAACTGTGGCAGAGATTAGAGCCAGCCAAACTACTTCCCAGCGGCTAGCTCAGGCTTTTGCCACTAACTCTGCTCCTAAGTCATTCCGGGATGCAGTTCCTTATCACCTGCACGACTTTGAGGACGTTTTCTCCAAGGCATCATTTGACTCCTTGCCAGAGCACAAGCAGTGGGACCATGCTATTGAGCTCACACCCAATGCTGAGCCCTCCAGCTGCAAGGTCTATCCTCTCTCCCCCCAAGAACAGGATGAGCTTGATGCCTTCTTGCAGGAGAATTTAGATTCTGGTCGCATCCGCCTCTCAAAGTCCTCAATGGCCTCCTCAGTCTTCTTTATTAAGAAGAAGGATGGTTTTCTACGTCTGGTTCAAGACTATCAAGTTTTGAATGCGATGACTGTGAAGAATTGCTACCCCTTACCACTCATTTCAGAACTTGTCAACAATCTCCAAGGTGCGTGCTATTTCACCAAGTTGAATGTCCGCTGGGGCTACAACAATGTGCGCATCAAAGAAGGTGATGAGTGGAAGGCAGCATTCCGAACAAATCGCGGACTCTTTGAACCTCTGGTGATGTTCTTTGGCCTCACTAATAGCTCGGCCACCTTCCAGACCATGATGAACAACATTTTCCAAGACCTCATAGCGGAAGGTGTTGTGTGTGTATATCTTGATGATATCCTCATCTATACCAAGACTTTAGAGGAGCATCGTCAGATTACATGCATCGTGCTGGAGCGTCTCTGCCAACACCAGCTCTATCTCAAGCCAGAGAAGTGTGAATTTGAGCAGACCAAGGTTGAATACCTTGGACTGATCATTTCTCATGGAATGGCTGAGATGGACCCAGTCAAAGTGGCTGGTGTGGCAGAGTGGCCAGAGCCCAAGAACAAGAAGGAGGTTCAGGCCTTCCTGGGCTTCACCAACTTCTACCGAAGGTTCATTTAGGACTTCTCACACCATGCCCGGCCTCTCTTTGATCTCACTACTAAGGACACTCCTTGGCACTGGGATGTGGCACAGCAGACTGCTTTTGATGCCCTCAAGCAGGCAGTCACTTCAAAGCCTGTCCTCCTATTCCCAAACAATGACTCTCCCTTCCGGGTGGAAGCTGATAGCTCAGATTTTGCTACTGGAGCCGTCCTCTCTCAGCAGTCAAAAGAGGATGGTAAGTAGCATCCTGTGGCTTTCTACTCCAAGAGTCTCAATGCCGTGGAGCGCAATTATGAGATCCATGACAAGGAGATGTTGGCTATTATTTGGTCATTTGAGGAGTGGTGACATTTCCTTGAGGGTGCCAGGCATAAGTTTGAGGTGTGGACTGATCACAAGAACTTAGAGTACTTTCGGACGGCCAAGAAACTTAACCGCCGACAGGCTCGATGGTCCTTGTATCTGGCCAACTTTGACTTTTCATTGCACCACAAACCTGGGTGAAGCATGGGCAAGCCGGATGCACTTTCTAGGCGAGCGGATCATGGCTCAGGAGCTAGCGACAATGACAATATTGTACTCCTGAAGCCAGAGCTCTTTGCCATCCGCGCTCTAGAGGGTGTAGTTGGCCAGGGAGAAGAAGTAGGCATCCTTCGAGACATCTGTCGAGGTAACCGGGAGGGCGCTCAAGAAGATCTGGTAGCCAAGGCTGCTCTGGCCTTGCATGCTCGAGAGAGAACTGGAGTAAAGTCAGTCCGCACTGATGAATGGTCTTTGGAGAACAGTCTTCTCACTTTCCGGGGACGCATTTATGTTTCCAACCTACCTGACCTCCGGAAGCGGATTGTTGAGCAGCATCATGATTCTCGGATTGCAGGCCATCCCGGCAGATGGAAGACACTGGAGCTGGTCCCTTGGAATTACTGGTGGCCTCAGATGTCACAGTACATTGGCTCTTACACCTCCACCTGTGATCTCTGTCTGCGAACTAAACCTCGTCGTCAGCCTCCTATGGGGCAACTTCATCCCTTACCTATTCCAGCTGAGCGTTGGAGTGTCGCCTCAGTAGACTTTATTGTCGAGTTACCAGATGCTCACGGATATGATGCAATCATGGTGGTAGTAGATCTCTGTGGCAAACGGGCCCACTTCATTCCAACACACACCACCTGCTTTGCCATGGGCGTCGCTAACCTGTATTGGAAGCATGTCTGGAAACTCCATGGATTGTCAGATGCCTATGTTTCAGACCGTGGACCTCAGTTTGTGGCCGAGTTTACCAGAGAACTGTATCGCCTCCTCCAGGTCAAACTCCACACCTCCACTGCCTATCATCCTCAGTCTGATGGCCAGACCAAGTGCGTCAACCAAGAGCTAAAACAGTATTTTTGGCTCTTCTGCAATGAACGACAGGATGACTAAGATGACCTATTACCAGAGGCAGAGTTCCAATACAACAATCGTGTACATGCTGCCACTCAGATGTCTCCTTTCCTTCTGGACACTGGTCGACACCCTCAGATGGGCTTTGAGCCTTGTGGACGACCTTCAGAGAATGAAGCTGTCAATGAGTTCCTAGATCGGATGAAGGCTGCCCAAGAGGAAGCCAAGGCAGCCTTAGCTAAGGCAAAGGACAACATGGCCCGCTATTATGATCGTGGACGAACTCCAGCCCCTAAGTACAAGCCGGGAGATTGAGTCTATCTAGATGCCTCTGACATTGCTACCACCCGACCTTCTCAGAAGCTCTCTTATCGCCGTCTAGGACCCTTCCCTATAGTAAGGCAGGTAGGCCCTCTAGCCTATCGACTCAAGCTGCCTAGTGGAATGAGCCAGCTCCATCCAGTCTTCAATGTGGTGAAGCTTTCTTCTGCACCAGATGATCCAATTCCAGGTTGACGCCCACAGCCGCCACCACCTCCAGTTCTTGTAGACAACAGAGAAGAGTATGAAGTGGAACGGATCCTAGACAGTCGACTCTTCCAAAACAAGCTTCAGTTCAAGATCAAGTGGAAGGGCTATGGAATTGAAGACATCTCTTGAGAACCACAAGAAAATGTCCATGCTCTTGCCTTAGTCCGGGAATTCTACCAACAGCACCCTAATGCTCCTCAGGCAATTAGAGGCATCTACTCTCTTTCCAAGGTTGACCAGGCTGTCCAAAATTACTTCTACCCAGCACGTCGAGACGCCGCACTCTAGAGGGGGGGTGATGTCAGGGGACTCTTCATCTTTCTCCTTTTCTTGTTCCTTATTTTCTTTTCTTATCCTTTTTTTCCTTTCTTGTCTATCTTTTACCTTTAGTATAGTTCTCCCTTACCTTCTTTTACTGGTTTTGTCCGCTCTAGCTTACCTAATAAGCTGCATGTGACCCGGTAAATACCAAGTCACATGCCATGTCCGAGTTTTTCACTATTTAGGTTAAGGTTAGCCACTTTGTTGATCTGTATAGTTGTTTTCCATGCTTCTGAAGCCTCAGAAGCATCAGTCCTGGCATAGAAAATCCTTAGACTTGTTCTCTTTGGATTTCCCTCTGCCAAGTGAGTAGTTATTGTTGTGTTACTATATATATTTTAATATACTTTGGATTTCCCTCTGCCAGCTGTGTGACTGAGCCATAGCCTCCAGAGGTTGCCCTTACAAACAGCAAAAGAGCTGTTGTGGATATATTTCCACTAGATTGTGCAGCTACACGGACTACTGAGTACTATCGTTAGTAACAGGGACTCTAAGTCACATCCCAGTGGTGGAGAAACCTCCACAAGCTACTAGGAGCAAAGCTACTCATGTCTATGTTCTTTCATCTGCAGATGGATGGGCAGACCAAGCAAGCTAATTGCAGTATCAGTCAGATACTGAGGGTGGTGGTATGCCCTGACCAACGTGACTGGGTGGAGTGGTGTCTACTCACAGAATTTGCTATTAATGCAAGTGTGTCAGAGACAACAGGGTATGCTCCGTTTGAGCTGAATGGAGGGTATATGCCCTCAATGATGCACGAGATATGTGCAGATACGGTAGCGCATTGAGGAGTTGAGGAGTTTGCCAAACAGGCTCTGGAAAACGTAGTCAGAGCTCACAACGCAATTATTGAGGTGTGTGTGTTCCAAGCAAAGGACACAAATGTGTGCCAATGGGATGACCTATCAATAACTGCAGGAGCATTGGTATAGTTGTCCACGCATAATCTCAGACTGCCAAAGGGACGAGCAAGCAAGCTCTGCCCAAAGTGGGTTGGACCATATTGTGTCCTAAGCATGGAGCCACACATGTCCAACTACGTATTAGAGCTGCCAATGGCACTCCAGGAACGGTGTATTGTTCCAAAGTTCCATGTGTTGCTATTGCAACCGTATGTGGCCTCAGATGATGCATTCTTTCCAAATAGGGCAATGCCAGGGCCCTATGACTTTGGCACCAGGGATGATGACAAATGGATTGTCAAAAGTATCATTGGACATCAATGGACTGAGCAGAATACGCTTGAGTTCGAGGTATGGTGGTCCCTGGGTGACATGATATGAAAGCCCCATGCCCACTGTGACAAGCTGGCAGCACTGAACCACTACTTAGAGCTGAACGGGGCTAAGTGCTCAAGTCAGTTAGGTAAGTGCCCAAGTGCCTGATCAATCGGGGAATTGATCATGGCTGTGCTGCATTTGTTAGATTTGTTAGCGGGTGGATTTTTTTTCACCACCATGGACATTACACCCATGGAGCATCAGCAGCAGCAGCAGCAGCAGCAGAGCCAGCAGATTGCTTACTCCCAGTTGTTGTTGGGCATACCAACAACAGAAGGGGGAGGGCTGGGGGCAACCCCACAAAATCAGTACCAAAAGGCCCCTCAATGGGGCCAGTCAGCTCAAAATGTGGGTTATCCACAACAGCAATATATAGCAGCGGAGAACTTGCCACAGTACCAGGCAGCAGCCATTGGATACCCTCCACAGGCAGTGGGAGGTGGTTACCTGACACAGCTGACCCTAAGAGGTGGATTCCCACCTCAGCAGGTAGCAAAACCTGGGAGTCAGCCCCAGATGATACAATATAGGAGCCAAGTCGGCTCACAAGAGGCATCACACTGGGGGCAAACCCCAGAGATGGTTTATGGAACACCGTCACAAGCCTGGGGGCAACCCTCAGAGATGGTGCATGGAATAATGGGGCCTCTGCTCCTGCCTTCCTACGTGGCCCCAATGGTGTACCCATCCATGGCACCACCGGGGATAATGTCCTACTACTCCACATGGATGGGAGCCTGGGGCGCAATGCCCCAGCAACCAGCTATTTTGGCGGCGCCAACCCATGGGGCCAAGAATGCCCCTCCTCCACTAGCAGCACCTGCAAGGGATGATGCTGCTGAGCAGCAAAAATTGAGTGAGTTGACAGCGGAGTTATCAGAAAGGCTTGCGTGCCTCTTGCTGAGGCAGCGGCTGGAGATGCCACTATCAGACAACAATGAGGTAGATGGAGCAAGTCACGCACGCAACAAGACAAAGGAAAAAGAAGGGCAATCGAGCCCACCCACGGCCAGGACACGCTCTTGGCCAAGTTATTGCAGTGTCTGGAGAACAACAGGTACAATGTACCCACCGACACATCATTCCTCCACAATGCAGAGGCACTACTCCTCATTAATCAAATGATTGATGACTTGGAACATGTGCACACACAGCGCACTACAGATCTCCTTGCTATTTCTGCTGCACGTAAGCAGTGAGCTTCCCCACAGAGTTGGGATACCAACTCTAGTAAGATAGCAGGTCAGCAAGAAGTGGCAGGCATGCCCTCCCGCTCGACAACGTCAAGCATTCCCACATCTGGCCGGGAGTCTGGCCTGGGACAAGACATTGTCCCCTATGACAATGTTGTTGCCCCAGCTAGCCCTCAGCTGCTCAAGTGCCTAGCCTCAGGCGCATCTGAGGTCGCATCATTGTGACCTGATTCCATGGTTTCAACTATGTACCCTGAGGAGCAGGGATCAGCCAGGGGAGGAGTTCTCCTCAAAGAGGCCAGGCCTATGGTGCCCCAGCGTGATCACCAAGGCAAGCAAAAGGACAACCAAGAGGTCCAAGTGATTATTTTTGCGGCTGACGTGCCAAAAGGCGCATGGGTACTCTCCTATTCTTACCTGCAGCACTCATGGAAGGACCCTTGCCAGTGTTGCCACAAGGAGCATAGGCAATGGACCCACAAAATAATGATACGTTGCAAGGGAGATTGCCCTTGCCTCCGTCCAATGCCAGCTCCTATGATGAGTCCAAGATGGCTCGTATGGAGTCACCTGTGCCAGGTGAAACGGCAGTACAGCGCCATGATTGCATGCAGTGCAACCAGGGCTGGCAGGACAAGATGGACCGCCGGCAGAAGCACCAAGACCAGATCAAGGCTGCACACCTTGAAGAATTGAGTGGGAGGATTCCTGATACCATTGGAGTCCTTATTTATAAGAACAAGACAGTCGAGCATCAGAACTCGTTCTTTGGAGCAGGCCTGGCACCACACTTTTATTGGTCTGGCATAACCAACACAATTTGTCAGGATGGATGCCCGCATGGCCTTAGTCCATGAGAATGCCAAGCTGGGCAACATTGCCCAAGCCCCTTATAACAAAGTATACAAGGTGGCCCCTAGGGGTTTCTCCACCAATCCTCAGGAGCTGCAAAGGCTCCACACCCTTGTGAACAATCTGTTCACCTTCTTGCAGGAGCACCAGACTGGCTACCTCCTGCTCAATGATCTCAAGCAGGTAGCACTTAATTGCCACCTCACAGCCCAGGACAGAATGATGTCTCTGCTACTGGATGATCCCCAGTATACCACTATTACTACGCCGTTTGTGAGCGCAGAAGAGCAGGAAGCTGTCCCGCAACTTATTGTGCCTTTGTGGTTCTATTGCCACAAGGATACGGGTAGGATTGCTTTTGTCAGCATGAACACCCCCAGCCCAAAGCAACCATTTGCTTTGGACTACTTGGGCTCATATGCCCTACTGTACAGGCGTCCTGGCATGCCCAATGTGTGGACTGAATTGGCAATTGACTACGCTATGCGCATCTACTGGCGTAGCCTCTTTGGCTTTGCTCTTGTGTGGGTGCTGTGCTCTAGCCAACTGTCAAAGACAACAGTCCACCATCATCTGGCATACATATTTGCGTAGCCAGGATTGTACCATGAGGCAATTGTGGAGTGCAAGGAAGTCATCAGGCATATATTTGAGCCCTTCTCCTCCAAAGACCCTGACATGGAGATGCGTCAGGTCAACATTCTTCATTCCTGAGGAGTCTGCCTCGCTTTTCACCACTGCAGACACATTGCGCATCCTCATATACAACTGCATCCTGGTCAGCTGGGTGGACCACATGTATACGTATAGGGTCACTTATCTGACCCACATTTTCTTTGCTGACCACCAGCTACAGCTTAAGGCCACCACCATGGACAATGCTTGGCGCTACCGCCTCAACGTGATGGGAACTCCTCCATCAATTGCAGAGTGGGATGGGTGGTGTGATGCCACCAACGGAGACTGTTATTGGTTGATGCTGCAGCAGCAGAACAACCGCTGTGTCTACCATGATGCATTCCACAACAGAATGTACCTCAGCATTGAGCAAGATCCCTATGCACACAATCTATGGATGCGCAATTACTCAGTGGAGGTGGTACCTCTCAGCAGCCTGGAGAAAGCTCCAGGAGACCCCTACGTTGACCATTTGCTGACGTTGTTGCCCCTCCAGGACTACGAGAATTCTCCACCTCAAGCAGGACCCTTGGGGACTCAGCCTGCACCTGCCGCCAAGGAGAAACTCCTCGACTACGATATGGACAATGAGATGGCCGATCCCTTCTGGGCAGCAAAGAGCTTGCCAATCACTCCCGTCTCCGACCTACCAACGGCATGACCGTCGCTGTGTGTAGACTGCAGTGCAGTCTAATTGGGGGGTGTGTAGCAAAGTGGCACCTTGAGCGCCTCTTGTTATTATTATTATTATTAATATTTATATTTATATTATTACTCTACTATTGCCTATGTACATACTGATATAATCAGCTTATTTTTGTTTAGTACTACATTGTCAATAGACCAAGACTGGTCTGATTCAGTGGAGTCTAAACATTAAGCTACTAAAACCGTAACTTCTGTTACAGATTCCAAAAAAGGAAGTCCCCTGATAGGCACAGCTGTCAGTTGAGCTTTGCTCCATAAAACTCCTCCTGGCATTTCCTGAGGCTACTGGGAGGGTTCCTTCATCCTAGCTTCTGTAAGGGCGACCTCCGGAGGTTGCGGCTAAGTCACACAACTGGCAGAGGGAAATCCGAAGTGTA
>QLOM01004905.1:0-19244 GCA_003313785.1 Termitomyces sp. MG148 | reverse complement strand
TTAATAGCTTAAATCCTTTGAAAAGTCACTTACATGATGAAATATTCAGTATATCAATAGCTTAAT
The DNA here is from genome assembly GCA_003313785.1 of Termitomyces sp. MG148. NCBI lineage: Eukaryota > Fungi > Basidiomycota > Agaricomycetes > Agaricales > Lyophyllaceae > Termitomyces > Termitomyces sp. MG148. Next base: position 19,178 of record QLOM01004905.1, on the reverse strand, counting down.
ATTGTCAAAGTTCTGCTAATAAGCTGAATTCAATGTTTATTAACATTGATCAATCAATAGATAGGACAATACATACTTTGTTGTTCTATAAACAATTTTTTAAGCATTTTAATGACTCAAAAACCTTAAAAGTCACTTACATGATGAGATATCTTGTCAAAGTTTCACTAATAAGCTAAATTCATTGTTTATTAGCCTGGATCAATCAATAGATAGGCCATACATACTTTGATTTGTGTTGCTACAAATGTTTATTAGCATTGATGAATAAATCAATAGAGTGACACTTACTTTGTTGTATTGAAGTGTTACTAACAAACATCAATTTTTGTTAGCTTGATCATTAATCAATCAATAGATCGACACTTACTCTGTTGTGTGGTCTTCTTTCCACATTGACGAAATCTTGATATATTTGGTAATATTACATCATGAAACACCCGAGGCGTGAAAAACAGTGTCCACTAAATCGCGTTTGACCTCCCTCACAGCTGCGGACACTCAGACACCTGCCACAAATGGCCAAACCATGGTATTTTATGTTTATATTAATTTTCCAACTTTATTTAATTTTTTCAACTACTCCAAGGACGAAAAAGTGAGCGTTGCTACTTTAAAAGGACTTCTTTGTCAGCGCTTAGTCAGTCTTTGTCAGCGTTGGTCAGCCATCAAACTCCCAGGCGTCATGCCATTCTATAGAGATGAAATTTGTGTGTCATTTCTTACAAAATCTCAGACCCAATAGGGGTATTTGTACCACATGTACACTGAAGTTCAAGTCACTTTTGGCTTGTTAACTTCAGGTACAATTACTTTATTTAACTCTGTCTTTCAATATAATTAATAAAAACTACTTTTGGCTTGTTAACTTCAGGCATAAATTGTATTAAACCTCTTAATAAACTATTTTTTGTGCTATGTTGCGACACCTTTTTGTCCTCTCTTCAGTCATCGCATCCGGCCTTGCCCTTCCTTTAATCAGCTTTGTGCCTGTGCTGGAAGACGTGAGGCACAAGGTCAGCAACCTGACAGCCCAAATCAATGCGTTCCCATCCAGGGGCGGGACGTTTGACAAGGCAATTGTGCGTTCCACTCATGGCTTTGAATATCAGGACATCCTACTGACGCACAGTACATCTGTAGGAAATTCACGGCTCCAGTGTGTTGTTGCGTGTCAGGCTCGATTACTACCTCCGAGATCTATATGTAAGTTGCTTGTCGACCCCGTTGTGCGGGGTTACTTTGGCCTGGTCTTGTTGAATATCATAAGCACTATTCCATGTTCAATGAAGCCAATAGTCATGCCAAAATGAAAGCTGCAAAGAAGCTTGAGAGTAGCTCTGAAGCATCGCTCGATGCAATCATTGCAAAGAAGGCGGCTTTCAAGAATGTCCACGGGGATCGGGATGTACTGTCTATTTTAATTGATGATGTCAAAGCTACTGCATCTACCAAGGAAACATTTAATATTGAGCTTATTGCGCACACCAATGTGGGTGGAATCTATCTATGAATGCAGTTCTTCCTTGAGCTGACTTGAACATTCTAAGCCTACCCATGTTTTAGAGGCCAAGGCTCTTCGAGATAGGCTGGCGAGGAAGTTCAGGCATACGGTAGCTGCACTTGAGAAGAAGTGAAAAGGGCTAGGCTAGATGTGCCAAATGGCGGACTCCCTCTGTAGATTTGTTGGTCATTTTTTTGCTCAGAGCATCATGTCTTCCAAGTCGTCTTGCGCATCCATAAATAGATATGTGCGAATATGGCGCAACAAGGATCAAATTCAGAGGATTTGGTGAGATAAAATGATGTCCTTTGTGACACAGAAGAAGCGAGAAGGGGTACTTTGATGACTGAGCAGCATACTAGATTTGACTGTAATATTTACAGAACGAGGTGCAATAGAATCTGGGGTCACAAAGAATCAAGATTTTGTATATAATACCTGGAATAGGGCAGAAATATGGAGTATTCGTTGAGTCCCTTCTGTCACTAGATAGACTTTGTATTTGGACAATCACAAAATTGATTCATTCAATTTGAAGTTCATGCAGATCAAAAGATCCCTAAGCTAGTGCAGTAAAACACAACTGTAAGGACATGCACATATTAAACAGTTACAATTTGGCAAACTTGGCTACTTTGCTATGAATTATAAGGAGCTAGCCAGAGTGGCTCTAAAGGGCTACATCTGAGCAGCCCATACAGCTATCCTGGTTGGATCTGCTGACAACAAACAAACAAACCAAAACTTGAGGAAACATAGCAAAGAGTAAACAAAGAGTATAACAAGGTTTGGGCACTACTTTGTCTTACTGCAGATGAATAAAGTGAGCTCAAACTAGATATAGGGCACTAATCATTGTTGAGGAAGCAGGACAACCTTATTTTGACTCCGCTGGACTTCCAATCCATCCATCCCAAAGTATCTACCACACTCAAAGCTCCAACAATCACTTGCCCTGACCCAGTTAGCCATGCCATTCAAGTAGCGTTGCATATTGGCTTGATATTCTTCCCTGAAATATGGAACATGGTTGAAGTTGTTGAGAAAATTATGTATTGATACGCCTGTCTCACGAATGAGACAGACAAAAAATATAAATACATATGGGAAAGGAAATCTCATAACCCAAATAATGCCAAAAACTGTAAGCACGGGGAGTCGAAAACAGTAGACGCTGAGACATACCATATATAACCACCTATAAACCCACGAAAAACCACCAGCCTAGCTCAAAGAACAAGTGTCAAGGCAGTCAGTCACCAGCCATCAGAGATTGATGACTGGGAGATTGCCAAAATCGGTGGCAGTGCCAGGAGATCACGGATCAACATCCATGATCAGGCCATCACAGACTTCAAACAATCTCACTGACAGCCACCAAGTCCTACCCTTCCCTTACTACCGAACTGCAACAACAACTGAAACCCCACCCGCAGAGGTCTCAGAGGGATGCAGAGGAAAAAGGGATGGAAGGAATAAGGACAAGATGGGCCGGGAGTGAGGATTGCTGAGATCAGGATCTGCCATGGCTCGGAAAAATTGTCAAGCCACAACGAGTAACCAAACGAGCACGCAATAAGCACAAAACCGACGAGATATCACAAGGAGGAAGGGTGGTCCATGCGAGGACTGAGGGATATAAAAGGAGAGAGGATTTGAGAGGGTCGGGAAGCAGCTTACTTGCTATGGCTTGGAGTCCCCAGGGAGTGGACGTCTTAGGCCAATGAGCATCTTAGTTAACTTCAGGTTAGTAATAATACTATTTGGCCCAATTTTGAGTGCACTTTTAAGTCATTCTAAATAAATCAATTAAAATTATTATCTACACTTTTACAAAGTGCACGCGCGTGTCAGCACTTGCCCCCACATACTCTGTGGAATTGAGACAGTTGAAATATAATCTAAAAGCCTAGTTCAGATTCCATTTTGAACTACTTTTAAACTAGAGTAAACTGCTCCATTTCGCATCAGTATAGTATTTAAGGCGTAGTTGCTGATCCACATCATTGTTTCAGCCAGAGTGAAATGTTTATGTTTCATCAGAACAGTGACAATGTTGTGGCCTCCAATACCGTGGGCTTGTTCACCATTATATGAATTCATGTCCTAGTTGAAAGTGGAATGAGCTGTGAATAAGGGCGAGACTATGGGGTTTACATTAATGAGAATGATCAGATCAAGATAGGCATTATTGAGTCTCTGAATGACAGGATCTTCAAAAACTTTGTCTGGAAGATTTAGTTGAAATTCCAGGACACTAAATGAAAGCTTTGCCCCAACTGTCTCGCAGCGGAGAGGCAGATACTCATCAATGTCTCTGACGTACTCCAGAGCACGATCCTGAACTTCTTGTACAATTGCGGTCATACAACTCTCAAGATTCTTGATGAGCCGGCCGTGTGCGGTGACCGATGCAACCTCCAATATCAACTTCCACACTCTATATCAGATCAAAAAGATGCTCAGTTTTTACAGTAAGCAAGCAAAGCTAAAACTTACTGTCAAAGAGCCTCTCCAGAAATACTTTCATGAACTGGCCTTGTCTTGTCAGGATTATATATGGTGTCCAGTATTACAGTGACAATTTGCTGGGCTTCATGAGGTGTCATGAGATCAATCTGTTCATTGAGAAGAAAAAAAATAGTTCGTGAAATCACAGGCCACACGAAGAACATCTGCATGCCAGGTAAACAGTCAGATATGGAGATTGTATAATAGGATTGGCAAGATACCCTTGTTCTCCAGAGGATACGCCAGAAAGCAGAGCAAGCCTGATGAGCAAAATAAGTGGATAAAATAATTTTATAGGGGACCAGAAAAAAAAGCTTACTAAAGTCGCCAAGGGAAAATACTCGTTGCATACGGTGTGTGGATACAAATTTATGGATCCATTCCAATGAATCTGCTGCCATCTCATGGCTTGAGTGCAGATTCATAATACGTTTCCGCGGCCATTCCGCAAGAATATCAGGGAGAAAGAATACAGCTTCCAAGTCTGCAACGTTACTCGACATCTGCGATGTATTGTACCTACTGACATCATTCCAGTAATCTAAGGTTTTTGAGTATAGCAACTACATAGTTATACTTGATAAGGTTTGTGTTAGGACCTAAACCACGACCAAAGAATAGAACGATGAGTCTATTCCTCAGTTTGATGTAGTCGATTTGTCCTACCTAAGAATATAACAATGAGTCTATTCTAAGGTAGGGTACTCATTTGGGGAAGTGGCCAATGCTATTCTGGCATGGCATATACTCGGATGTCGGCTTAACCCAACAATTATGACGTTGTAAGCATACTGCTTACTCGTCGCTCGTTGTGGAGGTCTGCAGATGGTGGAAAGGGGGAGTGATCAAGGGACAAGATCAAGGACGCAATCAAGGACGCAATCGAGGACGTGATTTGGTGTCACCCAGGAGGGAGCAACAGAAGGAATGGGAGACGTATTTTGGGACATGACATGGAGTGATGTGACTCACTATTTCTAGTACCTACATTGATCAGTATAAGCGCGTCCATAATCTCAGAAATCTTCTTGTTTGTGTGCAGAGCACTGCGTGGTCCACTATGTTGAGTGTTGATTTTTCATGAAAACACATGGAAGGAGCAACGGGCCCGGCGGGGGTTTGGATATGCACCTGCCACCAGTGAGTCAATCCCAACCTCAGTCGGCCTCTTCCTTTGGTTTGCTGGACGCTCGCACCCAGCCCTTTTGCATCAATGCTAGATAGCTTGTCTTTGGTAGACACAGGCGGGTCAGCTGGGGGTGGTTCAGGGTGACCACATCAGAGATTACCCTGGTAGAAGTTCCTATCAACCAAGACCTGGGACAGTTCAGGGCATCTGAGGGGCCTCGTAATGCCTCCTCTCAAGCAGCTGCCTCCACTCTGGGTGCCTTTAGCTCTCCAGCCACAGGAGGGAGGCCTGTAAGGAGATGCTCTATTGTGGAAAGCCAGGCAGATGCATCAACCACTCAAGCCTATCACTGTAAAGGGACGCTCCATCGTGGAATGCCAAGCAGACGCAATGACCACTCAAGCCCACCACCAAGGGGAGCGAGCGTTGAGCAAGCACAGTGACAAGCAGCTGGCAGGCAAGAGGACAGGCCGCCAACAAGGGGCGGAGCCAGAGGGCAAAGACAGAGAGCAAGGTCATCACTGAGGAGCTTACAGTTATGCTGATGTGTAGACCCAGAAGCAATGCTATTGCTAGGACTGGGGATGTTCCATCCACCAGTCCTACTTATATACTACATTGGACATACTATGACTACGACGTATTGACTAATAGGGCCGGTATGTACTAAGCACTACTGAGTAAGCAATAATCAGCATGAGTAAGCCAGCCAATGGCATAAAGGCCTGCTGGCAAGTAGAGTGGGTCCAAAGACCAGCTGATCTGTCAGATGATGATGCCGAGACAGGAAGGGAGCCAGATAGGGCCAGAGCGGTCCAGATGGTGGCTAGATAGGGGTGCCAACGTCAACACAGACTAAGCAAGGCTAGAGTGGACAGTCCAAGGACTTGTCCCCTGACAATCACTAAGTGAGGTGAATGTCGAGCAAGCACAGTGACAAGCAACTGGCAGACAAGAAGGCAGGCCACCAACAAGGAGTGGAGCAGGAGGGCAAGAGCAGAAGGCAAGGTTGTTGCTAAGGAGCTTACAGTAATGCTAATGTGTAGACTCAGAAGCAATGCTATTGCTAGGACTGGAGATATTCCATCCACTAGATGGGTGCCAACATCAACACAGACTAAGCAAGGCTAGAGTGGACAACCCTAAGGCCTGCACCTTCACTAGCAGGTCCAGCTCTTAAGCGCAGTAGGCAGTATACTGCGCAAGCACTGCTAACAGTGGAGGAGGCAGGGCTAACCCCGGTGGACATTGATCAATACTTGCAGGCTGCCGCTCAGGCACCCCTAGCCAATGCATTGTGTATGCACATGGCTGAACAGCCTTTACACTCGCTGTTAGCTCCCCCTAGACCCCATTTTGCAATGGCAGAGGCCTTCCCAGCTGGTTGTTCTCCTTCTAATTCCAGGAGGTTGCAGCAAACAGCGTTTGTCTTCTGCTGACACCTACAAGTTGGCCATTCCTGGGCAAGTCCCCTTTCTGTTTGCTTGTGAGGACAATCCTAGGGTGGTGATGATGTCCAATGAGCAGCTGGTTCACGTTCTCCAAGCCTATAGCATGAACGTCTCTTGCTAAGGTGAGCCAATCCTCTTTTGCATTTTATTGTTGAGGACCTTCTGTATCTGTATTGGTTGGGCCTTTTAATGTTAGTCTTTTGAGCTCAGTTGTTGCATGGCCTTCTGTGCTTGTGGGCCGTATGGGCCTTCTGTGCCTGCAGGCCATATGTGCTGCAGTTGGTTTTGGACCTTATGTGTCCCTACCACGTTCTTGGGTTGGACCTTTTGTATCCCTGCTGTGCTGAATGACCTTATGTGTCTCTGCCATGTTGTTTGATCTGCTTGGCCTGGTTGGCTGCAGTGGCATTTGCTTTTTGTTCATTACTTTTCTTGGACTATAGGCCTGCCCATCTTGTTTCTTTGCAACTTATGTTTTTCAGGCTATATGCACACCCCCTTATGACTTCATAGTCCTATTAACTCAGGGCTTGTGAATTTAACACACTCTTTGAGCCTCCTGGCTCACACAACCAACTTGGGCTTGCCCAGCTTGGTTATGTTTGGTGCCTCAGTTTTTTATTCCTTTCTTTGGTTGTTTTCATGCCCGGGAGTTAACACGATGCTGACTCAGGCCTTAGACATCATGCAGCATCTGATCTGCATAAAGGACAGGGCTCATGGTGCTTCACAGGCCTGTGATGACAGGTTTCCAACCTCCTTTCAGGGAGATGTGCCAGCCTCTTGCCAGAATGGCCCTCTTTCTATTCCACATTAAGCGCCTTCTCTTCAACCTCCCCCTTGCCTCCTTAACCCCGCTAGCTTGGGCAAGCCCTTTTTATTTTGCCTCTCATCCTTCTTGCAGGAGAATTGCCTTCTGCAGTCCCACTCTTCTATGAATCCCGCCCTCCATTGCATGCTTGGTTGCATGATGTCCTGGGCAATTTATCCCCTGCAGAGCATTCAGATTGTACAGGCTGCACATTGCATGGCTTGCCTCTGGAGGTTGGGCATATGCTCTTTGCAGCAGACAAAGTTTTTCCTCAGAAGATCATTTGGGTTCTGGGGAATAGTATGCTAGAATACATACCTTTGAACCTGACCACAGACAAAGCCTGCTATCTGGCTGTATATGAACCCTCTCCAGCCAAACCAGCCTTTGTCATATTAAATAGGAAATTCTGGCTTCCATTAGCCTCCTTTGACACTTCCAAAGAGGACAAGTTTACCTTCAATGAGTGGTGCAGTGCTGTGGATAATTTGGTAGATGCCATGCATAAGCACCTGCAAGCAGGCAAGAAGTCACACTTGGGGAGTCATGTGGCCAATGTAATTGCAGATTCCTTTGCACAGCACTTCAAACACTTGAAGAATATGAACAATGCTAGGATTAGTGCTCCATTATGACCAGCGTTTTTGAGGTCTCTTTGTCAGAGAATCCTACACCTTCTGTATGGATACCTTCCAGAACAACATCTGACACAAGTGTCTGTCTCTTTTGCACACGTTGAGGGTCAACACATTGAACAACAGACTGGCTGATATGGAATTGTTTCTTGCAAAAGCACACTTGTTGAGACAAACTTCATTGAAAAGACCAAATATAAGGAACCTCATGCAGGTTACTCATCACACTGCCGTTCTCCACACCATTGCATGCATTGCCTTTCATGCGGGGGAATGAATCATCACCTCTCCTCATGTTGAGCAAACCCTAAGTTTCTTCAAAGGAATAGCAGATTCTGGAGAACCCCAGATGGATCCACTATCTGCTTTGGATTCAACAGCCTCTCTCCCTGTGATAGAGGCTTGGATTTCAGACATTTGCACATCTGCTCCCTGTGGCAATACCACCCATGGTGCGCAGGTTTGTTCTGCTTAGCTCTATGTTTCCATTGTCTACTTCACTAAGTTTGCAAAGGTGCCAAAAGGCCTTTGCAATGGTTTTAGCATTGGTCTGGACTCATTTGTACTTGATAACACCTTTACTCCAAAGAATCATTATTGCACCACAGAAGCTCATAATTTTATTATTTCCAAATATGCACAAGAAATCCAACTTGGTTGTGTCTTTCCGGGTTTGCATCCTTCAGTAGCCTCTGCTCTCTTTGGTCCATTTTGTACAGCCTTACTTAATGTTATCAGCAGTGCTGGAAAAAAACTCAGGGTCACCTTAGACCTTTCTTACCCATGCAACAACCCACAAATACCATTGATAAATTCACTCATCAATGCTTCAGAATTCAAATGCGACTGGGGAATCTTTTCAGCTTGCTGGCTACTTGTGGCCAATGCGCCAACAGAGGTTGCAGTTTTTGACGTAGACTCAGCTTTCTGAAATATACTGACACAACCAGAAGACTGAAACCTTCTCATAGTCATTATAGATGGCTTGGTTCATTTTAATTTTTGCTTGAATTTTAGCATCTCATGCGCTCTAGGTATTTTCAGTTCAGTAGTGGATGCTATCATGCACATCTTTCTGCACTACAGCATCAAGGCAGTCTTGAAGTGGGTCAACAACTTCATTTTCTTCTGCTACCCAAGTAACTCCTTCCTTCCATACTTATATTCTTATAACGAGGATCTTATTTGGGGAATAGCCACAAACCTGGGCTGGCCTTGGGCACAAGATAAACATTTTCTGTTCTTATCATCTTTCTCTTACATTGGGTTCTGGTGGTCATTGGATGCCAAAACAGTCAAACTCCTGGAAAAGAAAAAATCAAAGTACTTGCTCAAACTTGAGGCTTGGCACTCTGGTTCTGCGGTTTTGCTCAAAGACACCAAATCCCTGATTGGCACTTTAAACCATGTGTGCCTAGTTGTACCTTCAGGACAATCACACTTACTATCTCTATTTGCTTTTTGTTCTAGATTCCTAGCCAATGCCAGCCCTTTCCTTTGTCACAGACCAGGTTGGGCAGTTTTCAAAGACATTAATTGGTGGTGGAACACCCTCACTAACACTTGGTGTGGCACAAAAATTCTTAGACCATCCAAACCATTGGATACAATAGTATTTGTTGATGCTTTGACTTCCTGGGGCATTGAGCTAGTCTTTGAGAACAGATGGCTAGCTTGGAAACTGAAACCTGGGTGGAGGTCAGACAGCCAAGATATTGGTTGGGCCAAGATAGTGGCAGTGGACTTAGCCATTCACATGTTGGTTTTGATGGGTTTCACCAACTGCCATGTAGTGATTTGTTTGGACAATACAGGGGTAGTAAGCACTTTATCTGCTGGTTGTTCTAGGAATGCCAAGCAAAAAACTATTCTCAGGTGTATTGTCAACATGTTTCAGTCCTATTCCATCTGGATCTTTATTAAATGGGTGTCTACTTTTGACAACCTGCCAGATGAACCATCTAGAGGAAAATTTCCACCTCAGTCATGGTTGCACGCTTTCCCATCAAAGGTGCCTAACTACCTGAAGAACTTGGTCTATCATTTGGTGGCTTTTCAAGATTTACCGCCAGACTGACCACTCTTTGTATCTTCCAAAACATTGTGATCCCTGCTACACATTTAGTCTTTTTGCTACAGGCTGAGCCTCTTTGGCATGGTTTGTTTGATTCTGCATTATTTACATGTCACTTGCACCCAGAAATTCTGTTGTTTCTTATGAATGCTTGCATTATTCCAGAATTTCCATTGTATCTTATGAACATCATGCATTGACTCCATTAAGCTGCAGACTGCAATCGTACATTCAACAATTAGTATATCTTTGGTTTGCTCACCTAATCACCCCTTTATTTTTAGTTCAGTACCTTTGCACCTCATGATATGCTTATGCTTGACTTTATTCACCTCTTTGTATGAACATAGCTTATTATATATATGATACACCTAGCATACAAAACTGTACAATTACATGTTATTGGGTGAATGATACACTCAGGGTATGAAAGTAGTTTTAAAGGGTAAAGGGTATTCATCATGAGACAATTCAGGACTGGCTTGATAATCAGCCGCATAGGTGCTTGTGCAAAGGACGGGTTAGCCAGGCAAGATTGCAACTACACAGGCCTATCCTACCACTTTCATACCAGGTCACATTCTATCCTTGCAGCACCTTCAAGACCAAGATAGGTTCAAGTGGCATTGCAACAGCACATCAAAAATCTACACAACTTTGGGGATCCACATATCAGAGCACAGAGGGAATAAACATTACATGCTATACAGGATCCACTACCAACCCCTCAAAATACCACAGCCAATCTTTGCACTGTTGGAAGAGGGGAAGGGACTTGTCAACAAGGTTATTGCACATTTGTAGATATCCTCAACATATGAGTGGTACTCTTCCTCAGTTGCTGATTTCTTAGCCTTTTGCAGGCCAAACAGAGTACCCACAAGCGCTGCCTTGCCCACATCCAAAGAACTGCTGTGTTTCTATGTGGCATCAATGGCTAGGCATACAGCTGGGAGTATGGCTGGAAACAAGATGTCAGCGTTGAATGCCTGGCACATAGAATAATATACCTTGGGCAGGTTTCCTGAGATTGAAACACACGATTCAAGGTACAGAGAATCCCTAACCCTAAGAAACCTGAATGCCCCCTGGTTTTGTTGAATATGCTGAAGGCAATCCAAATTGGCCTTGACCTAGCAAACCCCTTTGACACTTGTATATGGGTGGTGGTTATGATGGCCTTCTGGGGACAGATTAGGCTGGGAAAGATGCTCCCAAAGAGACAAGAGAACTTTGATGAAAGGGTGCTTCCCAAGTGGTCTAGTCTTTGTCAGCCAAACAACCTAGGTTCTCATACTTTGCATCTACCATGAACAAAAACAAGGTGGTACAAGGAGTGAATCAGTTATCATTTGTCGTCAATCTTTGGAGCCTAACCCAATTGCAGCACTTTACATTCATGCACATGTAAATAAGGTCAACATACAGGAGCCTATTACATGCTATCTGGCAGGCCGCAAATGTTTGGTGATGACAACTAGCAAATTAACAAAGAAAGTCAATTCTATTCTTGTTGAAGCAAAGTTACAACCTATTAGTGGCCATTGTTTCCGCATTGGTGGCACAACAACACTTCTACTGAAAGGAATCCCTCTGGACATGGTCAAGATGCTGTGAAGATGGACATCAGACTTGTACTGGAGGTCTCTGGAAGTTATAGGTCCAATGTATGTAGAGTGACATCTGTCCATGAAGAAGTTTTGTGCTGGCTTGCAGGGAGGCTCTTCTTGCTTGTTCCATATCCTTGTCTGCCTTTTTGTGGGGGGCTTCTGGTCAAATAAGAAGCTCTGTGTTGGTTTGCTGGTACTTCTTGTCTGCACAGTACTCTTGCCTGCCTTTTTGTGTGGGGGAGGAAGTCTCATCTTGTCTTGAATAAATTGCACTTAAACTTGGTATAAAGATCCTGCATTGTCATGTCTGTGTTTTCATGTCTGCTCTTGTTTGACTATCCAGTGCTCACTGTGTTGGCTCCTCATATTTGCTCTCAAGCTCACTCTACTTACTTGCGCATTTCTTTGTCTTTTCTGAGAAGTCTTCCTATGTTTGTCTCCATGCCTGTCACTATGAGGAGTTGATCTGCTGTCATCTGGGTTGGTCAGGTTTACTTTATGTTAGGAGACATTCCACGAAGCCACTGTGGCTTAGTGGAATGTCTTCCAACAAATTGGGTGCAATGTTTACCTGTTGACGTTGGAGGAGCATAGGATTTTGAATGAACATAACAGGTGTTACCAATGTTGTTCTCTCTATGTAGAGCATTGTGCGGTGGATTGTCTGGATTGTGTCAGGGGACTTCCTTTTCCGGCCATCCCGGAGATCTCTGGGACCCCCCGGACTTCCTTTTCTGGCCATTTCCTTTTCCAGCCATTTCCTTTTCCGGCCATCCCGGAGATCTCCGGGATGCTCCCTTGCAGTCGTCGGACTTCTCTGAGATGTTGTACAGTTGTTCTCATGCCCCTGCCCCCGTACTGATGCGCCACGCCGTGGCAGAAGAATCCTTAGACTTGTTCTCTTTGGATTTCCCTCTGCCAGGTGATTAGTTATTTCCCTGTAATATGTACTGTCTCTAATACACTTCGGATTTCCCTCTGCCAGTTGTGTGACTTAGCCGCAACCTCCGGAGGTCGCCCTTATAGATTGTGGTAAAGGTTTACTCTTGGTTGACTATGAGAAGCAGAAGCTTACACCTGAGTTTGTGGCGGTGGCCCAGATGGAGCAAATTAAAAAGAAAGGGAAGGTTGCAGGGAAGGTTGGAGAGGCTAATGGGGCATTGGTTATGGTGGCAGCGGTGTTTGGCGAGGATGGAGATGAGAGTGATAGCAGTGATGTGGGTTCCAAGTACATCCTTCCCAAACACATGGTTCTTGCATGCATAGTTTTGGTGCCGTCGATTGTTCCTACAATGGTCAAGAGAGCGTTAATTGATACTGGTTGCCCTCCAGCTCTAATTTTGTTGATGCTCATGGCTAAGTTAGGATTGGAACGTTGGCAGCTATATCAACCTTTTGAGGTATTTGGAGCATTTACATTGGGAAGAGAGAAGGATTTGCGGCTTTTGTTAAACTTGTAATTATATCTCCATATGCACATTGGCAGTCAAAGTCTCAAGTGTTTATTGTCTGCTCTAATCTACACTTGGAGATCATATTGGGCCTGGATTGGCTGAAGAAGAATTCTATTATTGTTAAGGGACTTTCACTTTTGGAACTTCCTTTTTTGGAACCCTGGAGTTCTCCGGGGATTTCTGGAAATCTCTGGGACACTTCCATGCCTTCTAGGAAGTACTGCACAGTTGTTTCTACACCTCCACCACCCACACTGATGTGCTGCACTGTTGCGCTGTAGCAGAAGAATCCTTAGACTTATTCTCTTTGGATTTCTCTTTGCCAAGTGATTAGTTATATTTCCTATTATACTATACTGTTCTAATAAACTTTGGATTTTCCTCTGCCAGTTGTGTGACTTAGCTGCACCCTCTGGAGGTCACCCTTACAGCAGAACAAGTCTCCTAATCCTAGTCTGGAAGTCCTCTGTAGCCACCAAAATTCTTCCGGCTCCTATCTGTTGCTTCTTCACTGGGCTTAAGCACTGACATTATCTATGTCTCAGCCAGCTGCTTCAGAAGCTCTCTTGGACGCTACGGCCTCTGGCAAAGAAGCCTGGACTCACTTGCTCCATCTAGAAGCACTGGTGCAACTTACTCAAGCTCCTTTACCCAGCACACCGCCAAACTCATCCACCTCTACCAAACTACCAAAACCATCTCCAATTTTCTCTGCATGCTTCTCAAATGCCTTGCTCTGGTGGCAGCTGATTCCCTGCTGCCTACTCCACCAGTGCAATGACCCTAACCCTCTGCATGCTAGTAGAGCAGACCGAGTACTCCAATGGCCTGCAGATGTGCCTCACCTTTTAGAAAGGGCTCGATTTGGTCCTGATGAAGTGCATCAACAACCTTGTGGAAGGATGCCCAGCAGACAATTGGGTCCTATTGTGGTACTGGGTAGCTCGGAAGCAGTAGCAGCTCATGGAGCTCAAGCAGGACCTCTGCAAAGCCGCAACCTCCACTTCTTCCTTGCACCTCCCTATCATGCTCCCCCATTAACCAACTGCTCTGCCCCTGGCAATGCTGTTAGCAGTGCCTCTGGCACTCCAAGTACTGCCCCCAGGCACTCCAATGGACATGGACACTTCTTGGTAGCGCGTGCCTCTCCAATTTTTGTGCCAACACTGCAGTGCACAGGGCCATTTTGCCCGCCATTGCCCCTGGGGCCTAGAGGCCTGCTATCTGTCCCTGGAGGAGCAGGAAGAGTTGCTTCTGCAACTCCTGGTGGCCTGTGACATGGCTGGGATTCCTTTTCTGGATGCTCCAGAGAATGCGTGCAAGGCCTCTCTCATTGCTGGAGAGTTGAAGGAGCCGCAGGAGGGTTTTTAGGAATGCAATGGGTGAAAAGTATGCCTCCGTTGCCTAGTGCTAACTGGTTTGCATATCTGTTGGTAGAAGAGATCAATACAACTTCTGTTGACGATTCAGTACCCCCAATCATAAGCACTACTCTTGACATATCCAATGGCTCTCCTAAGCCCTTCTTGACTCCTCCCCAGATGTGCACTCCTGCCTGGAAGCACTGCCTACTCTGCTGCTACATCATAGCATTTACCCCATCACCAAACTTGCTCTGGAGATTGAAACCACTGACACGCAGCAAACCCAGAGCGTAGTTGCCCTCCTGGACTCTGGAACAACCAGACTCTTTGTGGACGCTAGCTACGTAGAGTGGCACCAGCTCACGACTCAGCCCCTCTTGGTGTACAATGCCAATGGCACTCATAACAAAGCAGGATCCATCAAGTCCATGATAGACCTTGTCCTGTGCTACAAGTCTCACGTGGAGTGCACTACCTTCATGGTCATGAGCATTGGCAAACAGGAGATGATCCTGGGATTTCTCTGGCTCTGGGAGCACAACCAAATCAGCATAAATCAGTATCCCTGACGTTGTGCCACCTGTGCAAATAAAGTGAAGAAGGAGCGGGGCACCATGATGCAGGAATGCGCAGCTATCTGGGCATGTTGGGTGAGGTACCTCTTATTCACAGATCTTGACCTGCTGGACCCTCTGCCTCTGGTGTTCTCTCATAGAGAGGCCCTCTACAAGGACAACAGACATAGCGGAGGAGACCCCAGCCAGGAAGAAGGACGTGAGGAGGAGTTCCTCCCCACACTGGACCCAGAGCTTCTGGACAAAGTCATTGAGGTAGGAGACCACATCTACGCCACCATGCTACAACCCCCACCAGCCATGGAAGAGATCCAGGCCAGCCAGGCCACCTCCCAGCAGCTGGCCCAAGCTTTTGTGGCAAATGCCCCTCCCAGGGCCTTCCAGGATGCGGTCCCCAATCACCTGCACAACTTCAGGGATGTCTTCTCCAAGGCCTTGTTTGACTCTCTCCCAGAGCGCAAGCAGTGGGACCATGCCATCAAAATCCTGGTGGATTCAAAGCCGGCCAACTGCAAGGTTTATCTGCTCATGCCCAAGAAGCAGAATGAACTCAATGAGTTCCTCCAGGAGAATCTGAAGTCCAGACAAATCTGCCCCTTGAAGGCCTTCTCAGTGTTTTTCATCAAGAAGAAGGATGGTTCTCTCCAGTTGGTCCAGGACTATTGTGTGCTCAATGCAATGACTGTCAAGAACTGCTACCTGCTTCTTCTCATTTCAGAACTAATCAACAACCTCCAGGGTGCATGCTACTTCATCAAGTTGGACGTTAATAGACATGACACAAGGTTTCCCATAAAAGCAAGCTTGTTGGAATTGAACCAATGACCTCTTGGGTATGTGCCCTTTTTTGATGCTCTAACCACTGAGCTAAAGTGCTGACTTACTTTTAGATCAAGTAGCCTAAGCAATTCACTCCCTGGAAATGCCAAGCTACTCAATCCAAGGTTCAATCATACTGGCGCACCAGAGGAGCGGCGTATCACCCCATCCCAACTTCAAGAATGTTGACCTCCTGATCAACCATGTGTGTCCATTTGTTTTTGTTTGAAGTCAGCCAATCATAGAAGATTAGCTTCCCTCACGGTGGGCTCCAGATAATAAACATGACACAAGGTTTCCTATAAAAGCAAGCAGCACTTGTTGGAATTGAACCAACAACCTCTTGGGTATGCGCCCCTTTTTGATGCTTTAACCACTGAGCTAAAGTGCTGACTTACTTTTAGATCAAGTAGCCTAAGCAATTCACTCCCTGGGAACACCGAGCTACTCAATCTGAGGTTCAATCATACTGGCGCACTAGAGGGGCGGTGTATTAGCGACGTCTTGACATACTGAATGAACAGATTGTGAACCACATGGTCCATTAAAGAAATGAAGTAGAAGCCACAGATGACTCGGAGTACCCCAGGGTGGTCACAGTGAAAGTCTCAGACAAGGGCAGGCATGTGAACATTTTCAGTGGGTTTCCAGGAGTTGTCCTCAATACCATAGCCCTTCCACTTGACCTTGTACTGTAGTTTACATCAGAATAGGTGGCTGTCCAAGATTTTCTCCACTTTGTACTCTGTTTTGTTGTTAGCAAGAACAGGAAGTAGCAGAGGGAGAGCTTGTTGGCCCAGGATGGGATTGTCTGAGGCAGGCAAGAGCTTGACCACATTAAAGACCGGGTGCAGTTGACGGATACTGACAGGCAATCAGAGCTGGTAAGTGAGGGGTCCTACCTAACACTCGACTACATATGGTCCCAGTTGCTGGTGCAAGAGCTTCTGCAAGAGTCAAGTGGTGGCAATGTCAGAGGTATCTAGGTAGATATGGTCTCCAGGCTTATACTGTGGAGCCGGAGTCTGTCCTCAATCGTAGTACTAGGCCATGTTGTCCTTTGCCTTGGTCAGCATGGCCTTAGCCTCCTTCTGTACCTTCTGCATGCAGTCAACAAAGTCATTGACCAACTCATTTTTGGGAGCAGGCAAGAGCTTGACCACATTGAAGACCAGGTGCAGTCAACGCATTCCAATGGGCAGTCAGAGCCAGTATGCAAGGGGTCCTACCTGACGCTCAACCACATACAGTCCTAATTGTTAGTGTGAGAGCTTCTGTGATGGTTGAGTGGTTGCAATGTTGGAGGCATCTAAGTAGACATGGTCTCTGGGCTTGCACTGGGGAGCTGGAGTCCATCCTCAATCATAGTACCGGGCCATGTTGTTCTTTGCCTTGGTCAGCACGGCCTTAGTCTCCTCCTGTGCCTTCTGCATGTAGTCAATAAAGTCATTGACCAACTTGTTCTCCAATCAGCATGCGCGTGGTTCAAAGCCCATCCAGGAGTGTCAGCCAGTGTTGAGAAAGAACAGGAAAACCTGCGTAGACACATGAACATGGTTGTTGTACTGGAATTCTGCCTCAGGAAGGCTCATCCCAGTTGTCCTGTTGCTTGTTGCAGAATAGCCAGAGATACTGCTCTAGCTCCTGGTTGACATGCTTGGTCTGTCCATTGGACTGCGGGTGGTAGGCAGTGGACGTGTGGAGCTTAACATGCAGGAGGCAGTAGAGCTCCTGGGTGAATTCTACTACAAACTGCAGGCCTCAGTCAGAGACATAGGCATTAGAGAGGCCATGGAGTTTCCAGACGTTCTTCTGGTACAGGTTGGCAGTGCACATTGTGGAACAGGTCATGTGTGTCGGAATGAAGTGCGCTCGCTTAAGGTAGAGGTCCATGACAACCATGATGGTGTCATATCCATGCGCATCTGGGAGTTCCACAATGAAGTTGATGGAGGCCACACTCCAGCATATGGCAGGTTTGGGAAGGGACTGCAGCTGATTGGTCGGGTGGTGGGGCTTTGTCCAGAGGCAGAGGTCACAGGTGCTGGTTTACATCCCTATGTAGCGTGACATCTGCAGCCACCAATAGTTCTGGAAGACCAGCTCCAACATCTTCCAGCGCCCAAGGTGTCTGGCAACATGGGAGTCGTGGTGCTGTTTGATGATATGCCTCTGGAGCTCTGGGTTGTTTGGCATGTAGATGCGTCTCTGGAAGGTGAAGAGTCCATCCTGCAGGCCCCACTTGTTGGTGCGTACAGATTTCACACCAGAGGTGCATTCCAAGCATAGCGCTAGTGCAGCCTTTGTGATTGAGTCCTCTTGCACTCCCTCCCAGTTATTTCAGCGGATGTTTTGGAGTATGTTGACCTCATCTCCCTGAACTGCCACTCCTTTGAGCATGCAAATAGCAAACAGCTCTGGGTGTAGGAGGGTGATGTTGTTGTTATCCCCTGTGCCAGAACCATGGTCAACATGCTGGGAGAGGGCATCAGGCATCCCCATGCTTTGACCAGGCTTGTAGTGCAGCGTAAAATCAAAGTTGGCAAGGTACAGAGACCACTGGGCCTGGCAACAGTTGAGTTTTTAGCCATCTGGAAGTACTCCAGGTTCTTGTGGTCTGTTTAGACTTCAAATTTGTGCTGAGCCCCCTCCAAGAAGTGGCACCACTCTTTCAACAACCAGATGATTGCAAGCATCTCCTTGTCATGAATTTTGTAGTTTTGCTCCATGGCATTGAGGTTCTTGGAGTAGAAAGCAACGGAGTGCTACTTACTGTCCTCTGGGGATTCCTGGGAGAGGACTATGCTGGTGGCAAAGTTGGAGCTGTCTGCCTCAACTCAGAAGGGCCAGTCATTGTCAGAGAAGAGCAGAACAGGCTTGGAGGTGATGGCAGCCTTCAAATCATCAAAGGCCCGCTGTTCCATGTCTCCCCAAGCCCAGGCAACATCCTTTCCAGTGAGGTCAAAGAGAGGCCAAGCATGGTGAGAGAAGTCCTGGATGAACTGCCAGTAGAAGTTGGTGAACCCCAGGAAGGCCTGTACCTCCTTCTTGCTCCAGGGTTCTTGTAAGGGTGACCTCTGGAGGCTATGGCTCAGTCACACAGCTGGCAGAGGGAAATCCAAAGTATATTAGAATATATATAGGTAATACAACAATAACTACTCACCTAGCAGAAAGAAATCCAAAGAGAACAAGTCTAGGGATTCCCTATGCCAGGAGTGACGCTTCCAAGGCTCCAGAA
>QLOM01004904.1:0-19144 GCA_003313785.1 Termitomyces sp. MG148 | reverse complement strand
ATACACTTCGGATTTCCCTCTGCCAGTTGTGTGACTTCGCCGCAACCTCCGGAGGTCGCCCTTACAACTAGTGCAGACAATGTCGATGCCTCTGAAGCCAAAACCGTGGTTTGCTGCACCACAGGTGAGGGTGGGTATGGTCCATGGTGGGACCATTGGTGCTATAAATCTCTATGATTGGGGTTCATCCCAATCGGATAGTATAGTCCATGCTCGAGGTAATTGTTTCCTTGTGTAGTTTCACACACAAGCAGTGCATGAAGTCAGATCATATCATTGACTGTGGGGTTCTGCCAGCCGTTCCATTGGGGTATTGCAGGAGGCTTGCCATACTGGTCAAGTCGACAATGACGTTCATCATCAACATTGCGGTAAAGGTTGACTGAGGTGTTCACCTCAAAAAAGTGGGTCTCTAGGAAGACCACGCCAAAAGTGTAGGCATGGTCCACCCATTCTGGTGGAATGCGGTTCACTAGTAGCGTACACAGAACATCTGCATTCATCAGGTTCACCGTAACAGCATCATTAAACTTTGGAAGAGTGAGCTGGACATCTGTCCAGCTCATGGCTTGGAACGGGGACTGGGGGTTGGCGGTGTCGTAGGCCACAATGGCTTTCCTATAGAGCCTTGGATGCACAATAATCAAGGCTAGTAGCCTTGCAAAATGTCTGCGGGCGCATCCCTGCAGAAAAAGAGCTTGGGTGAGGGCATGCACCATGACAGTCCTCCAGTGAATGCAGTAGGCAAAGTCTACCACAATACCAATCACTGAATTCTGCATACCTGGGCAGCAGAAATATAGGATGTTTTGTGCCAGCTTGAACAAGTCAAAGGTAAAGTGTGTACCTTCAGAGTCAAAGCTGGTGAGCATAAAAAAAAGCCTCCCACTGTGGTCCTTCCACCGCAAGTAACCTTTGGGGGTTGGAATGACTGCCAGGTTCATGTGGTAGGAGAACAGATCAAGGGGAGGAGTAATGTGATTGTACTCTGGCGTACATGCTAGAGCCATGGTACAATTGCAAAGAGATACATCAAAATTATAGCTGATGTGCTAGAATTTGCGCATCAAGTAGTAAGCCTCCGTGCGAGTGGAGATCAACTTGAACTTATTCTAGCTTTTGCAACTGCTGAGGATCCATCCTTGAGGTACTACCTTACCAATCTCAGAATTAGTAATGTAGTACCTCTTGTTGGTCTCTGCCTTGTGATATACGGTGGCCATGG
This sequence comes from Termitomyces sp. MG148, assembly GCA_003313785.1. Lineage (NCBI taxonomy): Eukaryota > Fungi > Basidiomycota > Agaricomycetes > Agaricales > Lyophyllaceae > Termitomyces > Termitomyces sp. MG148. Next base: position 17,919 of record QLOM01004904.1, on the reverse strand, counting down.
CTTCATCTCTAATGAACACGGTGTTGGAAAGCTGGGAGTAATAGAAATGGCGGTCCAAAGCACCATCAAAGAACCAATTGGAACGTTTGACATTCCTTCCCTCAACAAAGACTCCTAGGCCATCGGGAATTCTCCCAGTGGCTTGCTCCACATGATCTTTGTTTGCTTTTGTCTGCTACATAGCCTCATGCTTGGCACAAGTGGCAATTTTCTTGTTCTTTGCCAACCGCTGTCTGTGGTTGGCAGGAGTCTCTCCTTCCAATGGAGTATCCGCCGGTTGCTCTACCCCATAATCACTATTGTCGCTTGGCTTCTGCAGCCTGAACAGCGCAGCCAACTCAGAGAGGAGACATGTGAAGCTCCAGGCTAACGGATCAAGGAAGAAGTAACCATGCTAGCTGTGGGGAGGCAGACTGAGTAAACGGCAAGAACGGTGACACCCGCAGTGGCAGCGGAGGAGTGCCTGCATCTGAATAAGGAGTAATGGAATGAAGGCCCCACAGGCGGAACAAGAAGCGGAAGATGGAGTGGAGAAAGGTAATGTTTGAAGTAGGGGGCTACTGCCTGCCTTTCAAAAGTACTATAAAAACTGTACCATAACTTGGAATAAAAACAACTTTTCCCCTCAGAAGATCACGTAAAGAGTACAGAGTACAGATTTAACAGGCGTTTTGCGACTTTCCAACAGCATCCAGTGACTTTCTGACAGCATCAAGCAACTTTTTGACAGCGTCCAGCGACTTTCCAACAGCATCCAGTGACTTTCCAACAGCGTCCAGCGACTTTCCAACAGCGTCCAGCAACTTTCCGATGGCAACTTGTTACTTTCCATGGCCGACTTCCAAACTCCAACTTAATACGGGTACCCTTAGCATTGGCAATACTGAGTGGTAATCACAAAAGATTCCTTGCATAGTATCAGTCACACCTATAGCTTTTCAACTCAATTCCAAAGACTCACAACAAGTCAAAATTCTGCTTATAGGGAGATTGTGACGCTATCAGCAGACACCAAGCGTCTCCAAACTGTTTCAACTTGAGCATCAAGGCCCTCTGGAGGTGTTGCTACCTCCTTGCCCTTGCCCTTCTCCAAATATGAGATGCGCCATGGAGATGGCATGTGCGTTGGCAAGAGGGTTTGCTAACAAGGAGGCGTTCAAGGTCTAAGTAGACCTTGCACCAGTCTTTGCGACACGGGTTTGTCCCGTCTGTGCCTTATGAATTCATGTGGCACTCCTCCATGCACGGTGTAACTTCTTGGAGGCAATTGCCTCTGGTCTCTCCTGTAAGCCTCTTGAGGAGGCGGTGTGCATTCTTGTTGGCGTTGAGGTTTGGCTACCTTGACTCTGAGTTGGGTGGTTCACAACGATTCCTTGTCGACTTCCATTGGTGTTACCTGTGGCATGGTTAGTACCTGATCATCCAGAGGTATTATACTTGCACTCTGGGACTGCGCCGTTGGAAACAACATCAGCATCCCCTACATCATCTGCGGCATCTGTAGTTGCTGCCCAGGACCAGTTGATCCTGGGAAATAGGACATAGGCATGAATTGCGGATAAAATTGTTGATGTCCAAATTGGGTAGGAGGCTGCTCAAACTGGGACATCATTGAGTACGATGCCACACTTGGTGTTGTCATTGATGATGGTACTGATGACTGTTGTTGTGGGAGCAGTTCCCCGTCCTCCAGAACCCTGCGGGTTCTGAGGCGGCGGCTGCAACGTCATATTTTGAGACAGGTATGACATATTTTTGAGGATGCTGTAGTCATTGTGAGAGAAAAAAAAAATTCTTACTCATCAGGTTACATAACCTGATCCAATCAAATAATCTGCCTCTCCTGATCTGTACTATCTGATCAGATGGTGCATCTTATCCATCTTTTCCATATGGATCAAGATCAATCCAATTGTCATCTTATTGCAACGCAATAAGATAATAGATTTGATTGCAATCAAATCTGGCTTACTCATTCTAAGCACATGAGCGCTTAGCAAGCTGACTTGGGTGTTTGATGCCTTGCAGCTCTAAGTACCAATCCAAAGCTGCTAGCTTTGAACAGGTCTGATACGGCTCCCATGTTGTATCACCAGCACTCCATTGTACCTCAAATTTGAGGCGCGCTCCATCGTTCCATTGATGGCCCAGGATCTCTTTGACAAACCATTCTTGTTCATTGATGGCCCCAAAGTCATAAGGCTTGGGTGTCACCCAATTGAGAAACATAGCATCATTGTTTGCGTTGTATTGTCTGAGTAACAATACATGAAACTTAAGTATGATGCGCCTAGCTAGTAGAGCTGCAAGCAGCTCTAGTACGTAGTACAATGTACTTGGTTCTGCGATCAAGATCTTATATGGTCCAATATACTTTGGACATAGCTTTCTTGCCCTCCCTTTTTGGAGGTTAAGATTCTCAGTCAACAGGTATACTAACATGCTAGGTGTTAGTTCAGGCTCATCACTCCATCAATCATTTACATGTCATACCTGAATGACATGTGCTGCAATAATTGCATTGTGCACATGAGCCAGATTCTCCAATGCTTTTTGTGCAAAGTCTTTCACTCCCTTGTAAACAACATCATCTTTTCTGAGCTCCCATAACATGAAGGGCATGTAGCCTCCATTGAGCTCAAATGGTGCATATTTAGTTGTCTCTGACACACTCACATTGATTGCAAACTCGGTCAGAGGGATCTTATCTACCCAGTTGCGTTAGTCTGATCGGACCACTGTACAAAAGATCTGTGCAATACTTTGATTTGCACGCTCCATCTGTCCATCTGTCTGTGGATGGAACAAAGTCAACATGAGCAGTTTAGCTCCCAGGAGCTTGTGAAGCTCCTGCCACCAGTGAGATGTGAATTTTGCATCTCTATCACTTACAATGGAGCTTGGAAGGCCATGCAGCCTTACAATCTCTTACAAGTATATCCAAGATAACTCTGATGTGGTAATGGTTGTGTACATCGGTATCAGATGCACCATACTGGTCATGCAACAGATTACCACCCAAAGGTAATTGTAACCTTTGGATTTGAGGAATGGGCCAACAAAGTCCATTTAGATGGAATCTCAAGGTTTTGTCGAGACAGGTAGAGAATGTAATTTCTCTGCAGGTTTCTGGTTGCTCATCTTTGACCGCTGGCAGGCCTTGCAGGTCTGACAGAACTTAGTCACTTCAGACTGCATCTGAGGCCACCAATACCACTGTCTCAGGTATTCTAAGGTCTTGTTAGTACCAAAGTGACCAATGCTTTTGTGAGCTTGAGTCACAATCCATGTAATGATAGTTTGATTGCATAGTAGGCATACCACTCTATGTTCTTGAACATTCAAGATACGAATCAGTCCATCCTCATCTATGCTGAATTGTGGGTGAGCTGCTGCATTTTTCTGAATCTTAGCAAAGAACAAATCCTGGTTGTACTTTCTATGTACAGCACGTAGGAACTCATTATCCTGAGGTACAAGAGAGTCAGTATATTCTCCTGCTAGCACCAACGCCTCTGCAAGTGTAATGTCTTGGCTGGATGGTCCAAGACCACTGGCCTCCTTGTCAGGCTTTGACGTTTCTGTCTTCTTGGGCTGAGCCTGCTTCAGTTGCTCAGCTTTGATGTCTCGGGCTTTGTGCCGTTCTTGCAAGTGTTGACTTTGTCAAAGTTTGTTTGCTTGCATAGCAAAAAGCTCCATCACATGCTCTTTTACCTCCTTGTAGCAATGATATGGTAGATCATCACCCTGTGGATCAATGCAAATGTCCACATTAACATATTTGTGCATGTTGTAATGTTCCCCAACTCTATTGCTCTTGAAGTATCTCAAAAGACAGTTGGTGACCTTATTCAATTTGCCTTTGACATATGTGATTTCAAAGTTATACCATGACATATAATCAATTCACCAGCATTGCTAGGTGGACAGAGTTGCTTGAGTCTTGAAGAACTCAAGCACTTTATGGTCGGTTATGATGTGGATCTTGTATCCCATCAACTTATCTTCTTACTTGAGGAGTGCCTCAAGTATTGCCAGCGTCTCCAGCTTGTGGATGGCGTAGTTCTGCTATGCCAAGGTGAATTTCCTCGACATGAAGCCAGCAGGTCTGCAATTCTGCCAGGAACTTCTTTGGCCATACATTGCACCAACTCCTATCTTTGATGCATCACAGATGAGCCAAATTGGCTCATCATGCCTAGGATCTATGGGCCAAATCACTGGGGTCTTCAAGCAGATCCGTTTGATCATCTCAAAGCACCACTAGTGTATGAGTCCCCATATGGATGGAGCCCTGTTCTAAGTAATGGACATTAATGGTCCAGTATACGCCATTATATTGAGCAAGCAATTGCTGCTATAGTTCACCAGTCCAACGAACTGTTGGACATTGTTATAGGTCTGTGGCACACACCATTTGTATATGCAGTCAATCTTGTTCTGGTCAGGGTGAATACCCTGACTGTCAATCTTGTGTCTGAGTCAATCTACTGTCTCTGCATACAACTCACATTTCTTCCATTTGAGGTACAGCAAGTTGGCCCTCAATTGCTCAAATATGACATGAAGATGCTCTTTGTATTCCTCAATAAAATCAGAATAGATGAAAATGTTGTCCAGATATATATGGACAAACCTTCCAACCATATCTTAAAAGATAGAGGTCATCAACCTCTGGAACGTTGCAAGAGCATTGCAGTCTCCTATCTGCATGATGTTACTGACATATGTTCCCATAAACAAGAACACTGTCTTTGATATGTCAGACAAGCAAATTTTCACTTGTTTGTACGCATCCATCAGGTCAATCTTTGACCTGAACTTTGCTCTTACCACATCTTCTCAAATCACTTCCTGATCTGGAAGTGGAGTCACATCCTTTACTGTGTTATCATTGCATTGGCATGCATCCAACACAGTCCTCAACGTGCCATCCTTCTTTGAGATGCACAGTAATGGTGCAGCTTGGGAGGCTGGTCTTGCCTCCCACCACTGAGCTTGCAAGTACCAATTGGTCTTGTCTTAGAGCTGCTGTTGCAGCGTCATTGGGCATTGTGGCAGATGATACTTATAGACCTTATTCTTATCAATAAGGTTGATCTTGTAGTTAACTTCACACAAAGGGGGTAGTTCCTCCTTGGTTCTATTCAAGATGTTGGCAAATTCCTGCTGCCACTGCAGCCGCAGGTTTGGAACATCCTCTGCTGTGAAACCAATGGTTTTACCTTTGCCTTTTTGGTCCACATCTCAACATAGACGCACGGATATCCTTGCTCATGCCACTGAGTGAGCATACTTTTCCCTGAGGATGGTAATCCTCAGTTTGCTCTTATTCAGTGTATATAGTCACATGGGCACTATCCCTTTGCTTCTCCGTGATGCCATGAAGAGTCTATTGAAGAATATCTTGCTTGGCGGCAAGATCTTGTTGTTATTAGCTTGACAATACAATTTTTGTCTTGGTGTCCAGCATGGTCCATTCCACGGGTACATTGACGCCACAAGTTCATTCCACTTGGCAGGCATTTGTGGATCAAATGCTCATTCAAACGTAGGATGAGGTACAGGTTGATCCCAGATTGACCTATTCATGCATGTAGAGGATGTTTTATTCTTCTGCCCATTGTTCAACACAAGGTCCTTGATCTTGATTCTTGACAACATTGACTGGCATTCCATGTTTGATGTGCACTGAAGCCTCTTATCCTCAGACTTTTTACACTTTTTCTTGGGGCCTTCCCCCCTCTTCAGAGTATGCTCGTACTCTAAAGCCTCACTCTCCAGTACCATCAGTGCTGGACTATTTGCTGGCAAGCTCACATGAGCTTGCTCCTCATCCTCTCCATCTTCTATGGTGGGTGCTTTTCTGCCACCGTCTAGTCAGTTCCGCCTGACTAGCAACTTCTTCTTTGTGGTGTAATGTCAATGGAGTTGTCCATTGCCATTATCCATGGTCACTTGTATAGCAGGGATGGCGTTGCTAGCCACTACAATCTCATTCTTCTTGAAATCAAGAAGAACATTATGTTTATGCATATAGGGCATACCTATAATCATGTCATAGCGATTGAAGTTTGCTATGTCCAAGTACTCCTTGGACTTTGACCTTGCACAGGCAATCATTGCCTGTGTACTGAACTGCACTGCAGCTCGGCTGCTCACAGTGCCTAGCTGAAGGACTAGTGGTTCCTTCAGCTCATTCACATATACGTCATGCATCTGACAGAACTGAGGTATCACCCCAGTTGTGGTGCTTTCTGAGTCCTACAAGGTTCATGCCTTGTGACCATTGACTTCAACATACAATGCAAGGCACTCTTTGTCTTCGCACTTCAGCACTGGCCTTGCCAGCTTCTCCAGCACCTTGCAAAGGTGCACTTTATACACCTTCACATTGGCTGCCCCAATTGGTCAATCGAGCGTGCTTGCCAGTGATGATGCCTGAAAGTCGCTAAGCACTGTCCTGGTAGATGGTAAACTTAGCGCCTCACAAATGAGTAGCATCAGGTGGTTGCTAGTGTTGAGAGAGTCCCAGGTCCCAGAAGCCTAGTCTTTTTAGTAGGGTTTGGACTTAGAGAAATAAACAAGTTGCTTAATGATCTAAGCTGTAAGCCTGCAAAGTGCTAGAGTGCTAGAGGTTGGCAAGAACCTTAGCAATGTTTGACATTTGGTGATGGTGTGCCTGTATGGCACCATAAGTACGAGAGTCGGTAGGCAAAAGTCGGTAAGAGTGAGTCAGCAAGGCTGTATCACTTAGCAATCCTGAGGACTTAGAATCTGCTAGAATGAGATCTAAACTGTGGGGCGTACGATTCAATGCTGGCTAAAACAAAATATGTACAATATTTATAGGTGCTAAGTTGCCATGTTAATTAAACTAAAAAGTCGCTAATTAATCAATCAAGAAAAATAATGACAAGTACGATGGAACATGAAAGTTGCTAAGCGACGGCGTCTGTCAAGTCAGCAGGCGCTAACTCAACATCCTAGCAGTGAAAGAGGCCAAATGCATAGGGACTGTTGCTAAGGCCTGAAACCATCAAAGAGCCTGTCTTGAGTAAGTCACTAAGCGTCGGATAAGCTATAAGCATTGCTAAAATGATCTGACGTTGGATATTTAAGAAGCACTGGGTTTTGATAGGCGTTGCTAAAGGTTCTGACGTCGGTTATCACTGATTGGAGACCTGAAAGGGGGCCAAGCTGAAGTCAGGTGAGTGGCAGGTAATTGCCAAATCAGGTGGTCACTAAGGTCCCATGGTTGCCAAGTCTTGTGATTGCCATGTGACCAGTAAATCATCATATGACTGCCAAGTCAGGTGGTTGCTAAGTCTCAAGATCCCACGCATCACGTCCTGTAGCCTGAGTTTGATCCTTGCTAGCTGCAAAATATAAGTTGCTAAAAATAGTGCCAGTGCACTGAGCTCAACCAGAAGCTTATCACCGAGTAGTCCATCAGAGCTCCCATAAACTCTGAGTCTAACTCCTGAGCATAGTAGTCATTGTCATAGACATCAATCTTAACATACTCATTGTCTAACAACTCTTTTGGCTCAGAGGTATTCTCAGCCTCTGGCATATTGTTGTTGAGGTTCTCCACTTCATCATCCTCAACGTCAGGTTTGTTACCTGAGTCTACCCCTTCTTCATCAGGAATAGCCATGTGTGCCGCATGTACATATGTGCGCAGCTTGGCCATTGGCCTTTCACTACCACCTGAGCATTTGTTTGCGTAATATCCAGGCCGTCCACACTTGAAGCAAGTGTTTGCCGTGAAAGGGCAACCTGCTTCCACTCTTGGAGGCCTATTTGATGTCTTGACAATGTCAGCAGCCTGATTTGTACAATCACTATCTCGGTGTGGCCCTTGCTGGGGGTCCTGCACTAATTGGTCCTGTCTATCCAATGGGCGGTCACTCTGAAAGCGTTGCTCCTAGCCTGGTGCTGACCTGACCACAAACTGAGGGTTTGTATTACCAATCATCTCCTTTTAATGGGCCCAGAAGGTGCCTACCTTCTGCAGTTCTAGCTTTTTTGTTGAGCAAGTCTCTGAGCGGTGCAGTTCAAAGCATTTTGCTATTTTGTGGGCTTGCTCATAGTGCAATGTGTGCGCCACAAATTTCTCCACAGTGTTGACTTTGGACAATAGCCTGTTGTTGCAGATGAGAGATTCTCTCATTGCATTGGGTATCCCATGCAGGAAGGTGTCTATCATTACTCAGTTGTCTGGGTAAATCAACATGTTCTGCGCATGGTCTATCAAGGTGTCATAGAAACCTTGAACTCCAAGCTTCTCTGTGTAGAAGGTCGTGATGAACGCCTCTCTTGCATCCTGAATTGCAGATGCACTCACAAAACAATTGTATAGTTCAAGGATTATATTCTTGAACGTCCATTGCTGTCTTGCATGATTATAATGCAAGACATGATGTTGGAACCAATTCTTGGCTGGTCCTTCCAAGAACTTGAGGAGAACAAAGACTTGTTCTCAATCTAGCTAATTGCCACTATACTGACAAGCCGCCAGATGGTTGCAAACATCCATCGTCCAGTTTTCCAAGTCACTGAACTTGGATTCACTCCAATACAAGTGAATATGCTTCAACTCTGCTTTACGTGTTTTTATTCCCTCTGGTAGGCATAACGCTATGCCTACAGCATCATCTATAATGCTACTGAGGTGCTGGTGCATATTCTCAGTATACATCTTTTTTGCCTCAGTCAGACCAGGTGTTTTATTCCTGCCTTTAGCAGGAAGTACCATGGAAAACGCTCTTATAAATTGCTGACCTTGGTCCTCTGATCTCTGCCGGTTAGGAATTTGACTTGATGGTGCAGTAGGAGGGTTACCACTCCCACTGTCTGGCTGAACTGTCTGTTGGACATATTGCCTTTGCATTTTGTCAATGGAAATTATTCCATCAAATACAATACCCTGATTGTCAATCCAGGAGTATCCCTGGCAATTCAGGTCTTGGTTGCACATCCGCTAATATGCTACCCTTTTGGTGAACTTATCTGCCAGTGGTACTCTATTATTCAGTGGAAGTTTCTCCACTGACTCATGCTTGACTTGCGGAGAAATCACTTCCTCTACTACTGAAATGGTAGATACCAGCTCAACTGTTGACAGAGGTCATTCTTGGTGACCTCTGAAGATCTGTTGGCGCTGAGCTGCAGCAAATCTTGCTGCAAATTGTTCTTCCATCTCCTCCTATTGCTGGAGAGCATATATATTACTTATTGCTTTCTCCAGATGTGGAGAAAGCACGGGCTGTGCCTTGACCAGAATATTTGGTACTAGGTTCACACCATTTGGCGTCAAGGCTGCTGAGCCTCAATTCACTTTCCAATAAATGTAGGCATGCACCTTGAGTTCCAAGATTTGAATGTATAAATTGATATATCTACTGGAGGTATATGTTCACCTTGGGTGTCAGAGGACAGGTCCTTGGACCGTCTACCCTAGCCTTGCTTAGTCTGTATTGACGTTGGCACCCACATCTAGCCACTATCTGGACCGCTCTGGCCCTATCTTGCTTCATTCCTGTCTTGGTATCGACACCTGGCAGGTCAGCTGGTCTTTGGACCTACTCTACTTACCGGCAGGCCTTTATGCCATTGGCTGGCTTACTCATGCTGACTGCTGCTTACTTATTAGTGCTTAGTATATACCGGCCCTATTAGTCAATACACCGTAGTCATAGTGTATCCGATGTAGTATATAAGTAGGACTAGTGGATGGAACATCCCCAGTCCTAGCAATAGCATTGCTTCTGGGTCTGCATTATTGTAAGCTTCTCAATGATGGCCTTGCCTTCTGCTCTTGCCCTTCTGCTCCACTCCTTGTTGGTGGCCTGCCTTCTTGCCTGCCAGTTGCTTGTCACTGTGCTTGCTTGACACTTGCCCCACTTGGTGGTGGGCATGAGTAGTTGATGCATCTGCCTGGCTTTCCATGATAGAGCATCTCTTTACATCGGGCCTGTATTGATTGTATGTGCTTAAGTACATACAGTCCTAGCCTTGCTCACATTGTATTCTTTGTAATGGAAGGATACCTGTTTCAGAGCATCATACACTGCACCTGTAAGGTGGACTCAATTTGTCCACCTTCCTTGTCATTGAACATCTTGTCTTCCCAATGTACTGCTGGAGTCTTTTGCTCAAGGACAGTAGTTCCCTAAGGTGCAACATCTCCTTGCTGTTGCTGTGTCAACAGAGTTTCAGTTGGAACTCTTCAACTGCCTGTCTCTGATTGTTGCGTCTTCTCTAGGAAGTACGACAAAGGTCTGTGACCTTCAAGAGGTCCTTGCACATTACTTTGAGCCTGAGGCAATCTCCTTGGCCTTCTGGGCTACATATAGGGAGCTGTCAGGGGACCAGTCTCTGGACCGTGTCCAACTCTATTCCAAGCTTAGTCCGACAATATGCCTATTCCTAGCAGATCCAACCGGCCGCTCGGCCTATCCTTTCCCCTTCCGTTTTGTAGTAGTCAGCCTTGATGAGTCATATGCCCGGACCTTACTCAGCATCAGTCATACTCCTTTACATACTGGGGCCTGATTAGTAAACAGTATTAGTAATAGCACAGCCACCAATGTAGTATATATAGGCAGCCTGTGATTCTATCCCACAGGCTGAACAATAGCAGTGTTCTTCTGGCCTATCCACTGAACTGACCGTAAGCTTATCTAGCGCTGTCTGACTCTCTGTTAGCCTTGCTTGCTTCTTGCCCGACTTCTGCCTGCCTCTGCGCTTGCTCGACTCTTGCTTGCCCCTTGCATTGCCGACTCTGTGGAAGGAGTTCCACAGGCGTCAAGCAATCCTCTTACAGGAGCATTGTCTCTTTCGGTGTTCTGTTCTGGGGTCTCTCAGACTACTCCTAGCTTCACTGCACTGCTGGGCACAGCAGTGGGTCGCACTTTGCTTCACAGAGCTCCTCCTGGCATTTTCTGAGGCTGCTAGAGGGGTTCCTCCATTGTAGCCTCAGTGGACTCCAACCTGGAATGAACTGGATCATCCAAGACAACTAGCGAGTAAGCTAGTGACTGATTAATGATCTTACCATCACATATTAGTTCCATTGATTGATTGGTGTTCATCCAATCACAGTGTTATATATATGTATAATGGTTTGGTTGCATGCATCAATGAATTGATGCACTGTTTGCTTTTTGCTCGCAAGATTCTCTAGACTGACGGTCTAGAATCACAATTATTTGCTTGTAGTACTTGAATTGGACCCAAAAGGTTCAAAAAAGTGAAACGGTGTCAAAGAATAGTAAAAGCTTTACTATTATACAAAAGAACCAGATCAATATATGATTCCAGTACTATGTAGTGTAACAGTAAAATTGGCTGCCTTACCTAAAGCAGCAATACAAATTATAATATGTATTTAATAAATTTATTGTTTTTTTTTAATAATATAATTATTATTTAACATAATAATTATTATATGTATTTGAATAAGCCATAGAGCAAAGCTTTATGGCTGCAAGTCTGTTACAAGTGGTCTAGAAAACTCTAGTTACATAACTGGAGTTATTGCCAGAAAAGAAAGTTGCTAGAAAAGAAAGAGTTGTCAGAAAAAGAAGTCTCTAACATCACCCCTCTTTTTCTTAGGGTGTGGCACCTCAACACATGGGGTAGAAGAGCTTGCAAATGGCCTGGTCTGCCAGAGAGAGAGCAGATGGCACAGAGAGTGCTAGGGCATTTGCAATGGAACTCTTGGACAAGGGCAGAGGCATTGACATTTTTAGTGGGCTCCTGGAAGGTGTCTTTAGTATCATAGCCCTTCCACTTTACTTTGTACTGTAGCCTACAATGGAATAGATGACTGTCCAGGATCTGCTCAACTTTGTACTTCACTCCAGTGTCTGTGAGGACTAGCGGCAGATGTCAAAGGACTTCCATTTCTAGAACTTCCTTTTTTGGTTCCCAGAGTTCTCTGGGGATTCCTGGAGATTTCCGAGATGCTCCCATGCCTTCTGGAAAGTACTGTGCAGTCATTCCCATGCCTCCGCCACCTGCACTGATGTGCTGCACCATGGCAGAGGGATCCTTAGACTTGTTCTCTTTAGATTTCCCTCTGCCAGGTGATTAGCTGTATTTCCTGTTATATTATACTGTCTCTAATAAACTTTGGATTTCCCTCTGCCAGTTGTGTGACTTAGCCACAGCCTCTGGAGGTTGCCCTTACAGCAGAACAAGTCTCCTAATTCTAGTCTGAAAGCTCCCTATAGCCGCCAATGTCAGGGGACTTCCTTTTCTGGCCATCCCAGAGATCTCCGGGACCCCCCGGACTTCCTTTTCTGGCCATTTCCTCTTCTGGCTATCCCAGAGATCTCCGGGATGCTCCCTTGCAGTCGTTGGACTTCTCCGAGATGTTGTACAGTCGTTCTCACGCCCCCGCCCCCGTACTGATGCGCCACGCCGTGGCAAAGGAATCCTTAGACTTGTTCTCTTTGGATTTCCCTCTGCCAGGTGATTAGTTATTTCCCTGTAATATGTACTGTCTCTAATACACTTCGGATTTCCCTCTGCCAGTTGTGTGACTTAACCGCAACCTCCGGAGGTCGCCCTTACAGCCAAACCTTCTTCGGCTTCTATCTGTTGCTTCTCCACTGGGCTTAAGCACTGACGTTATCTATGTCTCAGCTGGCCATTTCAGAAGCTCTCTTGGATGCCACAGCCTCCAGCAAGGAAGCCTGGACCTGCCTGCTCTATCTAGAAATACAGGTGCAACTCACACAAGCTTCTCTCACCCAGCACACCGCTAAACTCTCCCACCTCTGCCAAACCACCAAAACCATTTCTGACTCCCCCCACACGCTCCTAGAATGCCTTGCTCCAGCAGCAGTCGACCCCCTGCCGCTAACTCCGCTGGTGCAGTGCCCCTGCACTGCACAATCCCCTCCTCTGGCATGGGAGTGCTCTAATATCCCATGCCTGGCAATTTTCAACGTGTACAATGGTAACCACATGTCCGGGGAACATTTCTTCCAGTCCTGCATCACCTATATCCAACTCTGCGGTGACAACTTTGTTTCCAACAAGCTGAAAATTGCATGGGTTCTGAAGTTGGGATAGGCAGCCACCTATGCAATGAGGGTTTTCCAACGCTCCGGCGGTGTCGAAAGTTTTGCAGACCGGGCCAAGTTTGAACAGGAGTTCTGAGACAAATTTTTTCCCTGTAACTCCACCAAAACCACCGCATTGGTTGTGCAAGACCGGGATCAGTATGGCCAAGGAAAGCAATCCCCAAACAAGTACATCAACTTGTTTTGCATGTTAGGTCAAATACTCCAATGGTCTATAGCTGTGCTTCACCTTTTAGAAAGGGCTCCATCCGATCCTAATGGAGCGCATCAACAATCTTGCAGAAGAACACCCAGCAGATGATCAAGTCCTGTTGTGGTACTAGATAGCTCGGAAGCAGTATCAGCTCATGGAGCTCAAATAGGAGCTCTACAAGGCTACAACTCCTGCCTCTTCCTTGTGCTTCTCTGCTTTGCTCCCCCGTTGCCCAATCGCTCTGCCTCTGGCAGCCTTGCTAGCAGTGCCCCTGACACTCCCAATACTGCCTCCAAGCGCCTCCATAGACGTGGATACTTTCCAGCAGTGCGCGCCTCTCCCACTCTTGTGCCAATGCTGTGGCGCACCAGGCTACTTTGCCTGCTATTGCTCCTGGAGCCTTGAAGTCCAATATCTGTCCCTAAAGGAGCAGAAAAAACTGCTTCTGCAACTCCTAGCAGCCTGCAACGTGGCCAGGATCTTTCCAAACACCCCTGCTCTGAAGAGTACACATAAGGCCCCCCTTGTTACTGGAGAGTTGGAGAAGTCTCAGGAGGGTTTTTAGGAATGCAACGGGTAAAAAGTACGCCTCTTTTGCCTAGTGCTAACCAATTTGCATGTCTGTTGGTAGAAGAAATCAATACAACTTCTGTCGACGACTCAGTTTCCCCAACTGTAAGCACTATCCCTGACATACTCAAAGGCTCTCCTGAGTCCTCCTTGACCTCTCCCAGGGCATGCCTTCCTGCCTGGGAATGCTGCTTCCCCTGTCGCTATGTCATAGCATCCACTCCATTGCCAAACTTGCTCTGGATGAACGTGGAGATTGAAACTACCAACATGCAGCAAACCTGGAGCGTAGTTGCCTTCCTGGACTCTGAAGCAACTGGACTCTTTGTGGACGCTAGCTACGTGGAATGGCACCAGCTTACAACTTGACCCCTCCTATCCCCCACCCCAGTGTACAATGTCGATGGCACTTGTAACAAATCAAAATCCATCAAGTTTGTAATAGACCTCATCCTGTGCTACAAATCCCACGCAAAGCACACCACCTTCATGGTTATGAGCTTTGGCAAGCAGAAGATGATCTTCAGATTTCCCTGGCTCTGGGAGCACAATCCGGAGATTGACTGGACTGTCAGGAAACTCCTCATTTCTTTCCTTTTCTTGACCTTTATTTCCTTTTTTTATTTTTTTTTTCCTCCTCTTGTCTATCTTTTTACTTTTAGTACAGTTCTCCCTCATCTTCTTTTACTGGCTGTCCGCTCTAGCTTATCTAATAAGCTGCATGTGATCTGGTAACTACCAAGTCACATGTCATGTCCAAGTTTTTCACTATTTAGGTTAAGGTTAGCCATCTTGTTGATCTGTATAGTTGTTTCCCATGCTTCTGAAGCCTCAGAAGCGTCAGTCCTGGCATAAAAAATCCTTAGACTTGTTCTCTTTGGATTTCCCTCTGCCAAGTGAGTAGTCATTGTAGTGTTACCTATGCATTTCCTAATGTACTTTGGATTTTCCTCTGCTAGCTGTGTGACTGAGCCATAGTCTCCAGAGGTTGCCCTTACAGCTCCAAGAGTAGGGCTAACTCTTTGACCACGGTGTGGTTGTTATCAGGCAACAGCAATGTGGCTATTGCCAGGTCTAGGACTTGATTAGCAAAGCGCACAAAACCAGCAGAGGCGTTAGAATTGATCAAAGGCATAGGAAGAGCAATGAAAAGGCAAGGGTTTGTTGCGCCACAGGCAGAAAGCAGTTTATGAAAAAACGACATGCATGAGAACCCAGTCAGGGACAACCAACCTTGGGAAGGAACCCCCTGGCACCACCTTCTAGCGTGAGAGGGGGATCTGTCAACGTAAAAATGATCAGACATATGGGCAGAAAAAGAAGCTCAGTCTGGAACAAAGACAACAAGCACAAAGCAAGAAATGGATAGACGACGACTGCTACAAGACATGCATACAAAAATAAAGTAATTATCTAAGCCTCCAATGATAAGCCTCTGGCTGAGCTCAGTGCACTAGTGCTATTTTTAGTGACTTATATTTTGCAGCTAGCAGAGATTGAACTCAGGCTACAGGACGCAACACACAAGATCATGGAACTTAGCGACCACCTGACTTGGTGGTCATATGACAATTTACTGGTCACATGGTGATCACAAGACTTAGCAACCACAGGACTTTAGCAACCACCTGATTTGGCAATTACTTGCTACTCACCTGACTTCAGCCCAGCCCCCTTTCAGGTCTCCGATCAGTAATAACCAACGCCAGGGCCTTTAGCAATGCCTATTAAAACCCCATGCTTCTCAAAAATCCAACGTCAGATCACTTTAGCAATACTTATGGCTTATCCAACGCTTAGCAACTTACTCAAAACAGGCCCCTTGATGGTTTCAGGCCTTAGCAACAGTCCCCACGCATTTGTCCTCTTTCACTGCTAGGATGTTGAGTTAGCGCTTGCCGACTTGACAGACACCATCGCTTAGCAACTACATTCCATTGTACTTGTTATTATTTTTCTTGATTGATTAATTAGCGACTTTTTAATTTAATTAACACGGCAACTTAGCGCCTATAAATACTGTACATATTTTATCTTAGCCATCATCAAATCATACGCCTCACAGTTCAGATCTCATTTCAGTGCATTCTAAGTCCTCAGAGTTGCTAAGTGATACAGTCTTGCCGACTTTACCTTGCCGACTTTATTTACTGACTTTTGTTCTTACGGTGCTATATGGGCACATCGTTGCCAACGTTTACGTCGCTAGAGTTCTTACTGACTTTTAGCACTCTAGCACCTTGCAGGCTTTTGGCTTAGATCACTAAGCAACTTCTTTATTTCTCTAAACCCAATCCCACTAAAAAGACTAGGCTTCTGGGACCCTGCCTGGGACTCTCTCAACACTAGCGACCATTCAATGCTACTCATTCATGAGGCGCTAAATTTACCATCTACCAGGACAGTGCTTGGCAACTTTTGGGCATCATCACCAACGGCACCACAATGCAGTCCAGGGGATTGTTGGGAGAAGCAGAACAGGAGTCGATGGCCACAGCAGGAAGGCAACACAAAACATTGCTCTCAGGGCCAGGTCACACTCCTGCAGGTACTGGGACAAGTTGTCCAGCTGATCAGTCAGCAAGAACTGGTTGCAGCAGATAAGGGCAAGGTGGCAGAAGCTGGACAAAAGCTCTGTGCAAGCCAAATCAAAGTGTTCATGGGCACGCATGGTCAAGGCAAATAAATAAGCCCAATTGCAGGATGAATTGAGGAGATACAGGAGATCTGCAGGAAGGAAGGTGGATTCAAGAGGCAAAGGCACCTGGAAAAGAGTAAAATCCAACTGGAGGCATGCAGGACTATGATGGGAACGTACCAACAAAGGCTGGGGAACTCAAGGGCGGCCTCCAAGACCAGGTGGTGGGAGAATGGCAGACAAAACTGGAGCAGATACCGCCATGGGCACACCAGAACTGGGTGACAACACATGGGCTGAGATGACTGGAGCTGAAGGAGGGAAGAGTTGCCATTGCTGTGCAAATGCTGCCGAGCCATCAGTCAACAACCAAAAGACCACAGAAGACTGCATATTACATGCAGCAAAACGGCGCAGGACTATGGCTTGCCTTGATGCTGTGCCCATCGCTCCACTATCAGATCATGAGTGAGCTGGACGTGGGCCCACAATATACCCTCCATGCAACAATCCTCTCATTGTTTGAGAAGGACTGCAAGGCCTTCCACAACTACTCAATCATTTGACGAGAAAAGAGATGCAGCAAGTGCCAAGTCCAGGAACTGGTCAGCCAACAATGCAAAGTTACGGGCGTTGGAGGCCTTAAAAGCATACATAGTGGACAAAGGAGAGTTGAACATGGAATAGGTCCATCAACCAGTATGCACAACTATAAAAAGGGCAGAAACTGCTCAGGGTCAAGCAGGCATGGACGGACCCCGCATTAGAACATGAGTAGGAACTGGAAACAGTCCCAATCTCAATTTGGAGGAGGATAATAGAGGCTTAGTACCACTGAAGACAGAATAGCCCCAAAACAGCAAAACAGAAACTCCAGTACTGAGGGACAGTAGCGGCGGCGAGTCAAACCTCACAGTGCAGTAGACTTAGAAAGAAGATGCGTGAAGCCCTGGGCTGATGGATCAAGGAAGAAGTGACTGTGCTAGCCGCAGAGAAGTGAACCAAGTAAATGGCAAGAACAGTGACGCCCACAGCAGCAGCGGGGAAGTGCCCACATCCAAATAAGGAGTAATAGAATGAAGGCTCCACAAGCGGAACAGAAAGCAGAAGACAAAGCAGAGGAAGGTAATGTTTGAAGTAGGGGACTACTGCCCGCCTCCAGAAAGTACTATAAAAACTGTACCATAACTTGGAATAAAAACAATTTTTTCCCTCAGAGATCAAGTAAAGAGTACGTAGTACAGATCTAAAGGGTGTTTAGCAACTTTTCAACAGTGTCCAGCAACTTTTCAATAGCACTTTGTTACTTTTCGCTGCCGATTTCCAAACTCCGACTTAATACGGGTATCATTAGCATTGGCAATACTGAGTGGTAATCACAAAAGATTCCTTGCCTATTATCAGTCACACCTATAGCT
>QLOM01004903.1:13647-24687 GCA_003313785.1 Termitomyces sp. MG148 | reverse complement strand
GGAAAAGGAAGAGATCTCCGGGATGGCCGGAAAAGGAAGTCCCCTGACAGGGCCCTCAACACATTCCCTGGCAACTACTCCCATGACTACCCAACTCTGGGACAAACTCAGACAAACTCATTAACACAGCTATCACCTCACACCCTGGCAATCTTCCTCAGACATTACCAACAGCCCCAGATGCTCTTGGGACATTACTGACAATCCCTGGCAGCTTCCCAGACATCACCGGCATGACAGGTGACCTCACCCACATCATTTCTCCTATCATACCCATCATTCATCGCATCATGCATCACCATACATCATTTGATGCATTATGCATTACTTTGGATTAATCTGGCATCATGTGCATCATTCACCACATTATGCCTTCTATGTGCTCCTGCCAATTGTGCAATACCAATGCTGCAACTCCCAAAGCAACAACGCCACTACCGCACCCCAAACCAACACCCATAGGCCTCCTTTGTCTCTTCCTATAGTTCTCTGGGCCGCCACTGAAACCTTGAAGACCATTCTCAGACCTGGTACTGAAACCCCCGGACTTTAGCATACAGTAGTATATAAGCATCACTGTAGCACCTCGTACAGTAGTCTTGATATTGCCTAAGCATTTCCGGTATCTGTAAGGGCAACACTTGACATCTGCGGAACTCCTTCCACAGAGTTGGCAATGCAAGGGGCAAGCAAGAGTCAAGCAAGCACAGAGGCGGGCAAGAGTTGGGCAAGAGGCGCTAACAGAGGGTCGGACAGCGCTAAATAAGCTTACGGTTAGTTCAGTAGATAGGCCAGAAGAACACTGCTATTGTTCAGCCTGGGAATATTCTATCCCACAGGCTGCCTATATATACTACATTGGTGGCTGTGCTATTACTAATACTGTTTACTAATTGGGCCCTGGTATGTAAAGGAGTATGATTAACAATAATCAATGCTGAGTAAGGTCTAAGCATATGACTCATCAAAGCTGACTACTACAAGACAGAAGAAGAAAGGGTGGGCCAAGCAGCCAGTTGAATCTGCTAGGAATAGGCATATCGTTGGACTAAGCTTGGAATAGGGTTGGACACGGTCTGGAGACTAGTCCCCTGACATCAGCTCCTCCTCTAGGTTTGTCGCCTCCACAAACAGTGTTTACCTTTTCCAGGTCAGGCAAGAGCGTTAAGCAGTGTTAATGCCATGTGGAGGTGCCTCAGAAGTGTCCCAAGCATAATGCCCAAAGGCATAATTGATGACCATGGAGAATGACAGAGCTGGAGTCAGAGTAGAGAGGGCCATAAGCAAGCTGGTGGGTAGTGAAGGTGCTACTGAGACTGGCATAGGAGACGGATCATCCCAATCAGCAAGTTTTTGGAAGTCTATAGTAGAGTCATGCATAGAGGCCATAGGAGGAGGAGGCAGTGCAGACTGAGTAGGGAGTTTTGGGATAAACAAGGCAGGTTCTCTAGAAGGGGCTGGCGCAGCGTTGCCAGATCGCTGCTTCTACGGTGCGTGCACATGCTTCTTAGCAATGTGCTTTTCAAAAGCAACAAAGGCTTCACCAATCTGCTGGTTAGTGCCTCAGATAGTGACAAAATGTTGGCCTTTGCCACCAGCTGAACCAACCATGAAGGTAGCCAACCAAGAGCCAGACAGGTCATGGGCTTGTTTAAGGCCACGCTCCTGATGTCCAACAATGTGCGCAACCAAAGAGTTGGAGAGCTCTAGAGCACATTTGTAACAAGGAACTTTACTGTCAGTTGGAGGAAGATCTTGAGTGAGAGAGATGGCCAGGGGAGTATTAGAAGTAGAGTGTGGGACCCGTTGGGGATTATGAGAGGGGGGCGCGGTACAAGGTTTAGAGGACTCGGAGGGCTTAGGGCAGCTAAAAAGAGCAGAGCAATGGGCAACCAGAGCGTTACTATGCTTGTTAGTGGTTTGAGCGGTGGTGACCACATGTCCACTCTCTAGAGCAGCTAGTCTGCGTTCAAGGGCGGCGAGTGTCAGCTGCATCTGCTGCATCATAGAAAACCAGTTGGTGATCCAGTGAGGCATCTCAGCAAGGCCTGCCCCAGGAACAGGAGGCATACCAGAGGCTAAGGCGGAAGAATGAGCAGAGAGTGCCGCTGTAGAGGTGCAAGTCATAGGAGTAGAGGGAGACCAAGAGTCAAAAGACATAGTAGAGAATAGAGTTGGATACTGTGGGCTAAGAGGGTGGACAGTGTAGGAGGCTGAACAATCTGTAAGAGGAACACTTGACGTCTGTGAAACTCCTTTCACAGAGTCGGCGATGCAAGGAGCAAGCGAGAGTTGAGCAAGTGCAGAGGCGGGCAGGAGTCGGGCAAGAGACAAGCAAGGCTAACAGAGGGCTGGACAGCGCTAGATAAGCTTATGGTCAGTTTGGTGGATAGGCCAGAAGAACACTACTATTGTTCAGCCTGGGGATATTCTACCCCACAGGCTGCCTATATATACTACATCAGTGGCTGTGCTATTACTAATACTGTTTACTAATTGGGCCCTGGTATGTAAATGAGTATGACCAATGCTGAGTAAGGTCTGGGCATATAACTCATCAAAGCTGACTACTACAAGACAGAAGGAGAAAAGGTGGGCCAAGCAGCCAGTTGAATCTGCTAGAAATAGGCATATCGTTGGACTAAGCTCAAAATAGAGTTGGACACGGTCCGAAGACCAGTCCCCTAACAGTAGAGCTCCCAGGTAAAACACTACAAACTGCAGGCCCTGGTTGAAGACATAGGCGTTGGAGACGCCATGGAGTTTCCAGACGTTCTTCTAGTACAGGTCATTATGGAGCAGGTTGTATGCATCAAAATGAAGTGTGCCCACTTACCGTAGAGGTCCATGACAACCATGACAGTGTCATATCTATGCACATCTGGGAATTCTACTATGAAATCAATGGAGGCCATGCTCCAGTATGTGGCAGGTGTGGGAAGGGAGTGCAGCTGATTGGTGGGGAGAGGGCATTGGTAGGGCTTTATCTGGAGGCAGAGGTTGCAGGTGCTAGTGTATGTCCCTATGTAGCATGACATTTACGGCCACCAATAGTTCTAGGAGACCAGCTCCAATGTTTTCTAATGCCTGGAGTGTCCAGTGATGCAGGAGTCATGGTGCTGTTTGACGATGTGCCTCCAGAGCTCTAGGTTGTTTGGTACGTAAATGCATCCCCAGAAGGTGAGGAGTCTATCCTGCAGGCTCCACTTGTTGGTGCGTACGGATTTTGCATTGGAGGAGCATTCTGAGCATAGCACAAGTGCGGCCTTTGTGACAGAGTTCTCCTGCACTCCGTCCCAGTTACCTTGGTGGATGTCTCAGAGTATGTTGACCTTGTCTCTCTGAACTGTCATCCCTTTAAGCACACAAATAGCAAACAGCTCTGAGCACAGAAGAATGATGTTGTTGTTATTCCTTGCACCAGAGCCAATGGTCAGTATGCCAGGAGAGGGCGTTGGGCATTCTGACCAGGTTTCTAGTGCAGCGTAAAATTAAAGTTGGCAAAGTACAGGAACCACCAGGCCTGTCAAAGGTTGAGCTTTTTGGCCATCTGGAAATACTCCAGGTTTTTGTGGTCTGTCCAGACTTTGAATTTGTGCTGAGCCCCCTCTAAGAAGTGGTGCTAATTCTCCAACAACTGGATGATTACAAGTATCTCCTGGTTGTGGATCTTGTAGTTCTGTTCCACAGTGTTGAGGCTCTTGGAGTAGAAAGCAATAGAGTGCCACTTACTGTTCTCTGGGGATTCCTGGGAGAGGACCATGCCAGTGGTGAAGTCAGAGCTGTCCACCTTGACTCGGAAGGACCAGTCATTGTTGGGGAAGAGCAAAACAGGCTTGGAGGTGATAGCAGACTTCAAGGTGTCAAAGGCCTGCTATTCTACGTCTCTCTAAGCCCAGGCAATGTTCTTCCCAGTGAGGTCAAAGAGGGGCTGAGCATGGTGAAAAAAGTCCTGGATGAACCACCAGTAGAAGTTGGTGAACCCCAAGAAGGCCTGTACTTCCTTCTTGCTCTGGGGTTCTGGCCACTGCATGACACTAGCCACCTTCACCAGGTCCATCTCCACCATGCCATGGAAGATCATGAGTCCAAGGTACTCAATGCAGGTCTGCTTGAACTCATACTTCTTCAGCTTGAGGTAGAGCTGGTGTTGGCAAAGACAGTCCAGGACAACTCACGTGATCTGGCAATGTTCCTCTAATGTCTTGGTGTAGATGAGGATGTTGTCAAGATACATGCATACCACGCCGTTGGCTATGAGTGTTATGATCCATCTGACTAACCTCCAGGCCTGAGCCTTGGTCCTAGGACACGTTTGAGTCCGCTTTCTAAGGCCTTGCCCAGACTTGCTGAGCCCCTGGGTCAGCGGAACCTGATAATAAGGTCCTGGAATATGTTGTTTATCATGGTCTGGAAGGTGGCAGAGCTGTTGGTGAGTCTGAAAAACATTACCAGGGGTTCAAACAGCCCATGGTTGGTCTAGAACACTGCCTTCCACTCATCTTCCTCCTGGATGCATATGTTGTTGTAGCCCCAGCAGATGTTCAACTTAGTGAAGTAGCATGCACCTCAGAGGTTGTTGATCACTACCGAGATAAGGGAGAGTGGGTAGCAGTTCTTGACAGTCATTGCATTGAGCATGTGATAGTCCTGAACCAACTGGAGAAAGCCATTCTTCTTCTTGATGAAAAACACTGGAGAGGGACTTTGAGGGGTGGATTTGTCTGGACTCCAGATTCTCCTGGAGGAATGTGTCAAGTTTATCCTGCTCCTTGGGTGTGAGCGGATAAAACTTGCAGTTTGCCAGCTTCAAATCTTTTTTCATGTCAATATGTTCTTGAATGAATACAATTCAATGCCGTTTAAGCAAGATATGTTACTTGATAAATATGTTTTTCACAATATGTTCTTGATGTGACATATGACATATGTAGAAATATTATGTTCTTGAATACAATTTTACAGTGTTTTACCGTCACTGACAGAAACTGACCATCAATCACAAAACAATCAAAAGCAATCAAATCAATGCCATTTTGATGCCAAGAGTTGGGAACAACCGGAGCGCTCACCGGGGCGCTCGGAGTGCTCTTGACGTCGTCAACCATGGTCCAAGCAGGCCCAAGCACAGGTCTGCATGCTGCGGGAGAGCGGGTGAGAAAGATTTGGGGGACATGTGACGTTAGAAAGCTTTGATATATGGAAGCCTTGTTGTAAGCACAATCCTCAATATATTACGGCTTGTTTGTAATGACAGGTCGGTGATATATTATTATGCCAGCATCTGGTGTCATTACCTATCTTATCTCCGTATGTTTTCTGTCGCTCGTTACATGTCACACCTCAGTGTTTATCAAACAACCACTGAGGTGTGAGTCTTCATTGCTTACTGTATTCAATCTTTACTCATTATCTGTAGTACTTGTTCATTACTACAGGTAGACATATTTAATACAGTGTTTATCAAACAACCACTGAGTACTTGTTCATTACTACAGTTGTCCTCATCTCCCGAGACTCCTCGAGACCGGTCCTCCCTCAACACCAGTACTATCATGATACTCTTTTGGGAATAAATGGCGTCTCAGCTTGCGAGCGCCGGCGTACCCGGCCCTGCTACCAAGAACCAAGACTCTCTGTAAATGAGCAGGGGCTCTGGATATTGCGATATTATCGGACTCGGACCTTTGTATGCCCCTCTTATAGCCAGACTTGTCGTTGCCAGAGCCGAGTTCAAGGAGACGCAAGATCTTAGCAGGCAAACAGAGCATGAAGATCGCCAGATCCGATAGGAAGAAGTGAGTTAATTTTCTGGGTATGAAATACCAAAGACAGCGCCCTTGAGGTGAAGTTACCGGTCCCTAGCTCCGAGTGGCTCGCATGCTTCCACCAAGAATACATGAGGTATTGGATGCACAAGAGAACGAGAACGAGAACGAGAACGAGAACGGGGGATTGGAAATGTCATTATGGAAATACGTAGCACGGATAACTTGAATTGAATGTGTATGTAAACCCCATGTGTATCTGGTTTGTCGTATAGTATAGTACCGCACCAAGAATCAGGGCCATGGGAGCTGGAGCTTACTTGGGACACTGCATGCACAATAATACGAGCGTCTAACCACACACGCGTCAGCTTGCGCCGAAGAGTGCATCGAGGCTTAAGATGCCAGCGAGCGTAAAGCCAGTGTTTCCGTAAGGACTTATTATTTATCAAGCTGGGACTTTTGCTCTACTCGGATGCGCATCCACACTATATATCACTATACAAGTATTAATGGCAGGGGCCCGGATCTTCCAGTGGGAGCCACAGCGAACGACGAAGAAGTCGACGTGGAAACTTCTCATGACTCAATGACATCCCTTGCTCTCTACTCATGATCATCTCCTCACTCAAGAGTTCCAACTCCTTCAATCGCCCTTCCTCATGATCAATCCATTGCTTTTGCAATTTCAACATCATTGACTGAAACTCTTGTGCCCGAGTCTCTTGTGCCTTTCTTTGACTCACCCGATCGTTTCTCTCCGCTTCGTTTTTGTCGAAATCAATTTCTCGTTTCCGTTCATTGGCCTGGAATTCGAATTCACGTTGCTGCTGGGCCTTCTCAAATTCGGATTCGCGCAAATCCTCAGACTCGTCAAAGAGTTCCTTGCATTTCTGCTGGACCTCCACAAGCTCGGCGTCGCGTTTTGCTTCGTTGATTTTGAAAGTGTAATTCCGTTCTTTTGCACCTCTCTGGAATAATTGGGTTCTCAGTTCCTGCGAACGCTCAAACATCTCCTGCATTCTCTCTGAGACAACAAAGCGTCCTCGTGGTTTGTGCATGTTGCGTTCAACATTACCTGGGACCTTGGGTATTGGAAGTGCTTTTTGAATTAGTGGACCTCCAAACATTGCAGCTGGTGCCTGTGCCTCTGTTTAGTGTCTATGAAGAAGGCTACAGCGAATGCATTAAACGACTCACAAAACCTGTAGCAGGGGGTCTACCAATTGCAAGCTAAGTCTCAGTGGGTTTCACATGAAAAAATTCTGTGGTAATACCGGTAGGACATCGGACCCTGTCGTTATACGTCGAGTAAGTTGGATAGCTTCACACATGAAAAGGTGTTTGCATACTTTCGGTCTCATTCTTCGCCAATCAATGGGGGATCTCCTGTACCGCATAAACTTGAGCCAAACAATTAGATCTTCTGTTCGTTGATTAAGCTGGATGGCTTGGCGTTCGTATAACGCCAGAAGCGTATCCTCCTGATGTTTGAAGTGAATCTCTTCTAAATCCTCTTCCGCATACGCTTGATCCATAATATCGTCCATCGACATTTCGAACACGAAAATATGGTGACTTTCAGCTGTCCGAAAAGCAGTTGAACGCAGAATCTCCCTTTTAGAGCGTTCTTCTTCCCGACCACGGATCTGCTCTATCTGTGATTTCGTCGACCACTGCTTCATTTTATTATCGAAGATAGTGCTGCATTTTGATTTCCCAACGTTCCGGAAAAATTCCGATGCACGAAATCGGTCAGCTCTTGTGCTTTCATCCTGCAAGAATGTTTCTTGCCGCCGCTCTTGAGAGTGCATAAAACATAATTGAAATTTGTCCTCTTCGACTCCGTCTGATTGAGTGCTCCCCTCTTGCTCCTGTTGATCATTAGAATCAGGAGACGTCGGTTGTGTCAAGAAATTGAGGCTCTCAGGATTAGATGAGGAAGAGGCCCGAAGACTCATCGACGAAGATGGAGATTCAGATATCTGTGTACCCTGTTGATCATTAGATTCGGTGGACGCTGGCTGCGAAAAGGTATCATCTCTAGCACGAGGTGACGAAGGGGAAGATGGGCTCTTTGATGAAGGTGGCAATGAAGTAACTGATTGAGGATTCACGGACCCCGAGCTTCCAGCAGGAGGTACCGGTATAGGCTATGTATCATAAAGTGTTAAAATTTGTATGTTGATCGTCTCCAAAGCTCACCGTATCCTGGTGGTTCGACTGTTCCTCGGCAACTTCCTTCTGCCTTTCCATGAGTCTGTTGAATTGTTCCACCAAAGCAGCGTTGATAGCACTGCATTTTTCTGCCAATTTCTGACGACCGTCGCTGAAGAATTCCTTTCGTGCTGCGCTATACCACTCTACTCGCTTCCCACGCATCTCGTGCTCGATTTCGTAAGCACGTGCACGATCTTGCTGCCCCTGGACAAATATGGCCTCTCGTGCAGCATCAGCCTTTTGAAATCTCTCCTCTTGAAGTGCATCAGTTCTCTCGTACAGCTCTTGTCGCCGTAGGTGATTTTTCAGGAAGATATCGTGAAGATTCGTCATTGTACGATCAAATTCGTCCATTCGTCCACGCTCTCCCGCTGACCGGGCCGTCTCCTCTTCTTCAAACTTGAGCTGGAAATCACGCAGGCTTTCTTGGAAGGCGTCCTTCCACTGTGTTTCAGCTTCAGAGAGCATATATTCTTTTTCGTACTCGTTTTCTGGAATGACGGGCGGTGCAGGATCATTATGTCGTCGGGAGAAGAGCCGCCTATTGACTATCAGAACAAGGCTAATTCAGCCCATGAATGACAAACGATCTAAATCGTCCCATGGATTCACGTTGTGACCCTACAAGGTGATTTGCCAGGTAGTAGTGGGGGTGGGGTAACATCAATCAATGGCTCATGACTTGATTTTATATCCTGTACACAGCATCCTCCTGGCTATTGTTCAGCTGTCTGATTGCTGTCATAACATTTCTGATGTGATTGTGTGTGCCGGTTGATCAGCACACACAGCCTTAGGATGAGCAAGCGCTAAGAACCACAATGGGCTGAAGCCGACTTTCAATTCTCATTCTCTCGCACGGCTAGGAGCAATAACTATATAGATCAGCGAAAATTGCACTTTTTTGGACCTCGATGTCGTTCTACCGTCTCCTCCTGTGGACACCCCTGAGGAAGATTTGGCCTTGTGTGTTCTTCGAGAAGTTGAGTTAGACGGCGGCAATGTGACTGCGAAAATCACGCAAGCATATCATGCCAGCAATCGTTGATCCCCTGAGATACCTTATGCAGTTGGTGATAGGGTCATGCTGTCTAAAGTGAATGAGGGAATATATGTAGAAATGGGACGGCAGGGTCGCCGTGGGCCACCTGACACCCGCGCTCACCACGGTAAGTGTAATCTCTGTCTATGTTTGGGATAAGTACGCTATGTATACTACGCCCAGAGAGCCCCCGCCGCAATCTTCGCAGCGTTTCCAAGACCTCCTATTGCTTCCTCGATGCCTCCGAGCTCAACAATGGTTTCAACGTCCACGTCCTCTCCTTGAGTTCCCGTGACCGCACGCTCAGCGCCCCTTCCGCCGCTGCGCCGGCTGCAGGCAGGAAGTCTGCGGCCTCAAGTGGAACGCCGACGCAGGCCCTGCCGCTGCGCTCGCTAGCGGCGGCAACGACAACAAGGTGTGCATCTGGGATCTCCGCGGCTCCCGCCGCCCGCCCCCCAGCGATGTCTGCAGCTGCGGGCAGCGCAGATGAGGCCCCGGGTGATGCACCACTCTGGAAGCATGAGCGCACGGCCGTTAAGGCGCTCGCGTGGGACCCGCATGTGTCTGGCGTCCTCGCGACCGGCGGGGGCGCGCAGGACAAACACATCCGGGTTCTGGAGCACGATTAATGGGACGATGCTTAACGAGCTCGACACTGGTTCTCAGGTGCGTTTTGTCCTCTGTTCTCTCTCTGCCTGATAGCGTCCGTCTCACCACCCCCGCACGCAGGTGTGCAACCTCATATAGTCACTGACTTCGCACGAGCTCGTATCGACGCACGGGTTCTCCTCGACGACCGCGCAGAACCAGATATGCATATGGAAGTACCCGACGCTCAATATGGTTGCGTCTCTCACGGGGCACACTAATCGCGTGCTGTACCTCGCCATGAGCCCCGACGGCAAGACCATCGTCACTGGCGCCGGCGACGAGACATCCGGTTCTGGAATGCGTTCCCGAGGAGGGAGAGCGCGGACAGAGGCAGGGATAGTAGGCTTGATTATGGCAAGTTGATCGGGTAGGCTGGCTGGCAGGCAGGGCCGTGGACGGACTTTCTTTCTTTTTTTTCTCTCTCTCTCATCCTCTCGTCTTCCCCCTTGTTGTTTTGTTTTCGTTTTCGTTTTCGCTTTTCGTCTTTTTCGCCTGTGTATTTTTTTTTGGTCCTTGTCTTTGTCTCTACACATCGTTACGCACATCCACACATACATGTTGATCCATATACATATGCCTGCTTTCATCTATTCTATTCCCTATCATATGTGTTTTTTACGCCCGATCTAGGATTGAGATGGGATGTACCGTGCAGCAGTCGACCTCCAAGTGAAGAAAAATGATCTTGTACAACGACCACCATCCTTGCTGCATCGTCTTTCAAAAGTCTTGCCCTCCCCAGGGAGATTGTGTCGTCGACACCAAATAAGAAGATGCACCGTGCAGCAGTGATCTAGTACAATGGGCTCCTGTGTGAGGACAACGAGTAACGGTGTCCGTCACACAGGTGATCTTAGTCAATCGGAGAGAACTGGGATAAGTCCTAGATTGCCAAAATCTATCTAATCACTACAGATAGGTAGTTTATATAGTTTCCGGCTATAGACCTCGCCGGAAACCGGGAAGGTAGAGTCAGGGGAAATCATAAGATGATTCGGGCAATGTGATGGGGGATTGCCCGGGGTTAATTCGGGTGAAGATTCGATCACGGCCACCCTCGCAACCCGTCACACTGGCCACGCTCATTGTTTCCTCTCTCTTTGTCCAACTAGAATTCTATATATCTGCGAGCGCGGCGTAGGCGACCCTCATCGTCTCACACTGCGCTCGCAGCATCGATAGATTAGACACCCACAAATATGTCACGCGTCGTTTTAGATCGTCTAATCTATAATTCGTCGACTTGGAGTGTATGAGAAACTCCTCGCTGCCACCCAGAACTTCAGACGGTCGTTTCACCAGTTCCTCCAATCGCATCATGACTCCCCCTCCAGCATCACCTGAGCCTGCGGCCCTCTC
>QLOM01004903.1:0-13607 GCA_003313785.1 Termitomyces sp. MG148 | reverse complement strand
TTTTTTGTTTTTTTTTTTTTTTTTTTTTGGAGTAGCGTTTGTGGTGGTGGGAACGACGCCCTAGGCGTTTTCCTTCCACCCGCTTGCTGCATACTTGGAATTACAACCAGGTTCCTAATGATAGGGCAGCCGTGGAATTGGGTTATTGTTTCTCCGCGAGGAAATGCCTTTACGCACACGTGTGGGGCTACAGGCCTTGGGAGTCGTTTTAACCAACCCCTCCCCCCTCTTCTGGCCTACTACCCACTAAAACCCCGCTGTTTCCCTCTTCTCTTTGGTGGTCAAGATGTGTTACGTTAATTACTTCAGTTCCTATCCATGTTTCCTTTACGGAGGGCACTAATAGAGCTTTTTTGCCTAGTTGCTTGCTGGTTAAACTGACGTCGAGTTCGGCTCGTTTGGTGAGTACTTTATTCCATCTGTTCGCGATTTCCACTAACAAGAAGGGGGTATTGTTGTTCTGTATGACGCGCTCACATCTTAGTAACCATATTAGGTGTGCTGCTTCCGTGACTACTAGTCTATTCAGGCGAGAGAGCCCTTGAGATGGGCGGCCCTCATGTCTTTTTACTTCCAGTGCGCTCCCTAGAATAGTATAGAGGTTCTGAGGCGGTAGTGAGCTACCTGTCACCTTCTGCCACAGGGCATTTACCATCTCCCATATGAGCCCTTGGCCTGGGGAGCTGCATTCAGATAGGATGTGGTTCAGTGAGTCTTCTTTGTTATCATGGCTGCATATGCTTCTGGCTCTTAGTTCTGATTTCATTTCGGGTCGATCCCAGTAAGAGCCGACCTTAAAGGCGTCATGAGCGCATTTCCATAAGAAGGTGCTCATGGGCTTAGAGAAGTCCTTATTTCGTAGGCTATTCCAGAGTCGTTTGTCACTAGGGGCTTTTCCGTTAACTGTTTTAATGTGATTCTTGACCTGATCAGTCACGGTTTTAGTTCTTTGTCTACATGGGACTCTTGTGTTTTGTCTGATTATTTTATACGCTATTGCTTGGTTTATTTTTGCTAGTTTAGCACCAGTCAGGTGCAGTTCTGTCGGTATTGGGGGAAGGACCATTGGGATGTCTTTTCCCAGTGCTTCAGTCGCAAGAGCATTTGCTTCGGCCTCATTTGGCGACTCATGCTTGTCTTCCAAGTCATGGAAAGATACAGGTGCTGCGTGCATTCTTAGTCGACCAATCAGGGTTCTCAGCAGTCCGGCATAACGGCAGTTGAAGAAACCCGTGTTCTCTTTGTCCTCAAGTTTATTTGTCAGGGTTTCAATGGTTGATTTAGACCTTATATTGATCGTCAGAGGACATGTGATGCCTGCTTTTGTGGAGGCTAGGGTCAGTGCTAGTAGGGACTCCTCACCAAAAGTGTCGTGTTCAAAACTAATCCATTTCTCGCTTGCATTTGGTTTTGTTTGGTTTTCAAAAACGACGCCTGCTCCCATCTGAGACCCATACTCCATGAGATTTCCGGGTGCCATTCTTCCTTTTACGAACACTTCAGTCCGTGCTGCCGAGGCATTTAGTTCTTGGTGAGTGTATACATTGTCGATGGTGGGGCCTGTTGTGAAGATTCTGAATATGTTAGCTATAGGTCCCGTTGTGGCTAACCTGGCATCGAAAGTGGGGACTAGGCCATTTGAACTACCTGTGGGTGTGTCATCATTTGCTAGTCTGTCATCTGGCTGGGTGGCTCTGGGGTCCCACTTTGCAGGCAAGCAGTTAATCATATCTCTTGCTCTTGATGAGCATGAGTGTGGGTGTTGGCATTGGTACTCATTTTCTTGTTTCATACAGGCCACGCATTCACATTCGTCCATGTCCAGGTGATTTGCGTTGTTTAAGGCTACCGACAGTTTCTCGGCATCACCGACGGTCAGCATCTTGTGGTTGGATTTCAGACAGCAGGCTACCCTGCCATGGTTCAACCTCCTCAGTTTAGGGAGTGCAGAGTGGTGGTACCAAATGGGTAATTCCCTTAGGATGTCTCGATCAAAGGCGAGTCCTTCAGGTCGTACATTAAATTCCTTTGCTGTTTTGAAGAGGCTCGTAATGTCCGGGCAAATTTCACCCCTCTGTAGTGTTCTTGTTTTCCATGTTTGGAGAAACGGTGATAGTTTGACTCTGTAATCAACATTTACGTTCGATACAGGGACATTTGCAGCCATGATGGCATCAGCGACATATGCCCAGAGGGGGCGATTGGGACCAAAATTGAGGTACGACTTAAGCCATACGATGTCAATGGCTTTATTCCTTGTTTTAATATCAACCACAGCTTTTCCGCCCTCGGATATGGGTCTGAACATGGTGTGTTCGTTGACCAGTGAGCTTTTTCCTGCCCACATGAATTTTCTTATTCTTTTTGTAATTAGTCTCTCGACATGGAGTGGCATACCTTGTACTAGGGTTAAGTATTGAGTCATACCAGCCACCACCATTTGCACAACTAGTCTCCTTCCTTCTATGGTGGGGTTGCTTTTATCCCATCTCGCTAGGCTGCTGTCTATCTTTTCTAAAACATTTGTCCATGGGGAGCTCCGATCAGCAGTATTTCCAAACCAGGCTCCCAAGATGCGTATTGTTGTTCCCTCATCTACAAGGTGGAAACTGTCAGGGATTATTGATCCCTCGGGCATGGTTTTTCTTACTCTTAATACTTGTTGTCTGGAGGTGGGGGAGCCTATTGGTAGCACTAGAGTTTTTGTCTTGTTGAAGTTTGCGCCTGAGGCGATGCACCAATTGTCTAGGATGGTGTTTAGTGCGTCGATGTCATCCTCCGCGGAAAGGAATACGGTGGTGTCATCTGCAAAGAGGTTCGCTATGAGTTTTTCAGCTTGGCCGGGGATTGAGTATCCTTTCAGATGCGATGCGCGTAGTGATGCGGCTAATGGCTCGATTGCTAGGTCAAAGAGGAGGCAGGATAAGGGGTCCCCCTGCCTGACTCCTCTTGTTATGCGCCAGGGTGTGCTCAGTACCCCGTTTATCATTATCCTTGTTTCTGCTTTTTCGTATAAAGCTTTTATGGTGTTTATAAAGGAGTTTGGTATTCCAAACTTCTCCAGGGTACGCCATAGGTACCCATGGTCGATCTTATCATAGGCCTTTTCCTGATCAAGAGCTACTATCAGGCCATTTACTTCCTTTGCTTCAGCATAATGTATCATCATGCGTATAAGTTTTGTTTGATCGGCTATGCTCCTTCCTGGTATGAAGCCTGCTTGGCTGGGGTGTATTAGGGTTGTTATTATATCCACGAGACGGCTTGATAGCGCTTTGGTGAACAGTTTATAGTCTGTGTTTAGACAGGTGATCGGTCTATAATTCGCAATGTCTGTTCTTTCATTCTTTTTATACAGGGGGCACATCCATCCTTCTGCGAAGGTGGAGTTGTCTACTATTCCAAAATCCTGGATGTCAGAGCATGCCATTTTTAGTAGTTCTATAACGTCACAGGTAACTTTTTGGCGAGCTACCGCTGCGTTCAATTTAGAGTCATTGATGAACTGACTATTCAGGGATTTCCAAAACTCATATGGGATGCCATCTGGGCCTGGTGCCGAGCTGTTGTTTGAGGATTTAAGGGCAGTCAGGATTTCTTGGTATTCTATTCCCCTGTCTAAACTTTCGCACTGGGAGTCTGTTGTGTGTACTTTCAATGTGCTTAACACTCTCTCTATCTTCTCCTCACGGATATTTGCGGGGACATCTCTGAATTGGTATTGGAGTTTGTCGTGGTAGGATCTACCAAGTTCTGCCATCTTCACTGAATTATTTTCATACTCTGGTTCGGTTGGCCTCGGGTTCTTCTTTTTTAGGGCAAAGATCAGGTCTCTCGGGTGGGCTTGCTTATTTGAGGTAGTCCAGTATTTACACATTGTTTCCCCCTCCAGTCTGTTCTTAATTGCAATTTTGTTCCTCTTTTCCATGTGATACCGTTTCTCAAGGGCAGCAAGGTCTTTTGTTACGGGTTTTAATAATTCTCTTAATTTTTCATCGTCAAGGCTGTCGTCTTCTTGAATCTTTTCAATCTTTTGTTCCAGAGAGCTCTTTTCTGTTCTGTATTTGGGGACTATTGACCTGTCACGGTCTCTCGCCAAGGTGAGTATGTTTTCTTTCCATGACTTATAGATGGTTTGGGGGTTTACATCAGGAGTTCGTGTGCCTCCTAGGGCTCTGATGTCTTCGAGAGCCTTTGCACCTGTTTCGATCGCGAATTTCCGGAAGTGCTTATCCTTGATTATGTGATTTTTTAGTGTCCATCTCCCTCTACCTATTAGGGGGGATTCTGCATGTGCAATCTGCACTGCTGTGAGGTGGTGGTCCGTACCTGGAATTCCAGATGGAGTTATTGTCCAGTCTCTTGCTGAGATGGCAATTTGCGCGGTCATGTAAATTCTGTCTATTCTCGACATTGACGATGTTGCGTCTTGTAGGAAGGAGAAAGCTCGTTTTGTTGGAAACGTATCACGCCATGAGTCACTCATGCGTAGGGCTCGTTTGAGGCCATCGAGTGCCTCCGTTGCTTCATTTGGGTCGGATCTCATGGGTGTTCTGTCTTGTGCATCCTCCACCATATTGAAGTCACCCGCTAGTATGTCGACTTTCATATTTGGGTTTACCGCTAGATGTCTTTTGATACTTGACCAGAAGAGAGCGTTTTCTGTTCCCTCTGTACCTGTGACGTTTGGGGCGTAGACGTTTAGAATGTTTATTACTTCCTCTCTGTGCCATTTGGCTGTGACTAGTATGGCCCGCCCAGGCACTAGTACATTTAGACTTGATTCCCTTACATTTATCAGATTACGGTTCAGTACAACTGCTACCCCTCCTTTGCCTGTCGGATTTTCTGGGTCGGATGAGAAAAGGATTTTCATTCTTTTACCAAAGAGCTTCTCTATATCGTTCTTCCTTTCTTCATTTAGGTGTGCCTCCTGGACCATCAGGATGCCTATTTTTTTATCTCTAATAATCTGATTAATGTGGTTCCACTTTGACTCGTTCCTGGCTGCTCCTGCATTCCGGAATCCTCTAATGTTTAGTGTCGCAATTCTTAGTGCCGCTTTGGTGTTTTTTGGGGATGGCCCGTTGTTGGGCGGGACTACTGTATTTGGTCCTGCGGGAACGGCTGCAGGAGGACCGTTTGGGCCTTGCATAATATTTTGAGGTGCGTAGAGGTCACCGTTGTGGGGCGGTGCTAAAAAGAAGGGCTGGATGGCATGGGGTGATGGGAGCAGATTGCAATTAGTGGTTGTATCTTGTTGAGGGACAGGGGGTATATGGGATCCACCTCCGTGTTCTCTATTGTGGGTTTCTTGGGACAGAGCGGTGGCGGGCTCACTTGCCCCACCCACGTTAGAGAGGCTCGAACCAAAAACCGGGGGAAAATGACCGTTGGGGTTATATGCAGATGTTGTCGTGGTTGATAAGACTTACCGGGTGGCCAACCATGCCATTCCGGGGTGAGCACATTTCCCGAGCACTCAGGGGGGACGTTGCTTTGAGGCATCTCATAAACTTTGTGGGTTCGGTTTGTGAGGGACTCTAGGCTTAAGCAGGACTGCTGCACGGCACCTTCCTCTATTTTTTATAGACTGCCGTTGTTTGTCTTTCGACGGGGCTAACGACTTACATGTACCTCAAGAGGCCAATATATTTCAGACGTTCGCCCATAAGAAAAAACATCCTTGATCGCAATATCCCACTCACGAAAACAAGGTAGCGCTCAAATGAATTTAAAGTGTATTACGATTGTGATTGTGGAGTTATATACCGGGTAGAGCATGGGTTTTAGGAGAAGTGATCACTCGTCTATGTGAGGCTTCAGTTCCAGCTACCTCTGAAGCCTCGTTTGGCATTTGAGCGACCTCCTCTCCAGCCACTACCACGTCCACGGCCTCTTCCACGGCCGCTGGATTGGTAATCATCACGATGCTCGGTCCCATCGCCGTAGGCTATCTTGGTGTTCCAGGCGGGATGCGTCGGAGTGGGTTTATAACCCAGCCATCCTGGAATGTCAGGAAAAGGGCATTTTAGTAGGTCATGGTCAATGGATTTGCAGTTACTACACAAGAGGGTGTCTCTTCCTCGAAGCGGGAGACCAAAGCCTGCTGTTGCAGACGGAAAGGTGCAAGATCTCATGAGCTGGATGAGTTTGACGTGGTCGTCCTTTGCTAGGTAAGAGTGATTAAGGTAAACATTCCACCCTCTGAAATCACCTCCGTTTGCATTGCTTCTTTTGACTTCTAAGAATTTGACTGAAATGTTATTGAAGATGTCCTTGGCTACGCGTTCCTTTAGCATCGGGGCGCAGTCCACTATATGTTTCATAACCGACTCGGAATCTTTTAAGCATGATTTGACAAGATCGGTCACGGCGTCGCGAGCTGCACTAGAATCCTGGAAGGTTAGACCGTAGATGGTCATTACAAAAGTTGGTCGCGAGTCGAGGAAGGGTTTAAAGAAGATGGTGATATCTTTTGTTGAGACTACTTCGAGGTTGCTGAGGTAATTCGTTTGCTCGGAGGTCAGACCTGAAATTAGCATATGGTATGGGGAAGGGAAGCGGTCGGCGTCCATTGACTTTTCTTGTAGTGGAAAGGATACTCCTAGGTGGACGTCTTCATCTACGTAGACGAGGTCTTTGATCAGGGCACGGGTTTTATCAACTGTCGTAAGGCTGTTTGTCTCATATTTACTCTGGAACAGCCGGGCCCAGAGTTTGCTAGTGGTGACTTTCTTCCAAGCCTTGGCTTGTGCTGGTGCCACGTTGTCTAGAGGAGTTGATCCAAGGTGGATCTTGGGCCACCCTCCGTTTGGTGTGGCCGTTCTCTGGAGTCTGGTGGCATTGGTAGTGATGTGGTCCTGGGTTTTAACGTCTCTGTGGATACTGTCTGGGATTGGCAGAGTGGGTGGAGGCCTGTGTACTGAGCTAGGAGCTGGGGCTAAGGTTTTGGCTACTTTATTGAGTGTAGAGGTTGCCATGCTGGATCCAGAAGTTGTGGTTGGTGAGTCCGCCAGTAGAATGTCCCATTCAGAGTCATCGACAGCAGTTCTGGTTTGATCTTGAGGGTTGTCTTCAGCCTCAATACTCCCCCTGTTTGCTCCATGGTTCGGAGTGATAACAGGGACACCTTGTTTATGTCAATGATAGAGTGAGTGAGCACAGTATAAAGCGCACCGAAAGAGAAGGTTGTTCCGTTTAGGGGAGGTGCTATATTACTGGCTGTCTGAGCCTGAGGGAAGAGTACTCTCTGGGTGTTCGTGAAGGGAGTTGACGAAGATTCGGGGAAGCTGCGGGGTATGGAGTGGTCTGTCATCCCTATGTTGGAACTAGATAACGAGGTGTGACGCTTCGGGGTCCGATCTTTCATAGGGCTAGGAGGGTGAGGGTGTTTGGGATTGTCACTCTCCTTTTGTACACTCTGTCCAAGGAAGAGCCTGACGTTCCCTAAGCGAGACTCAAGGTTGTCCGCGCTATGCATATCGGACCCATTCTCAGAGGGGGGTGTCTGGGCGGGAGAGCTGGGGGCGGGGGTTGTAGCATCCGTGGCAGGATGTGACAGGGTACTGTTACTGGCGTTCAGGGGAGTTCCCTGCTGGTGCGGGGGTGCCGTAGTAGAGTCGGTGTCCATGGCATCTGCTTCCGAGGGTGAGGGGTACGAGATGAGCTCAGTGGACATCTTAAGAAGAGAGGATCTAGTTGCGGCAAGGCGAACAAGTCAGCTGTTCTTGTCTTTTAAGATATGTTGTGTGACCCTGAGTGGGCGGCGCCTCATGCATTCGACGTGGGACTTTGTTTTCTTTTTTTTCGGAGGTTAACGGTCTTGGTGAGTGTTTTGGGTCTGCGTTGAGACCATGATATTGATGGTGGGTACCCGCTATGCCTTGGGTGCTTAGGGTAGCATCTTTGTTTGGTTCGTCCACTATGTGGTGAGCATTGGGTTTTCCGGTTGACGACCGATGGCACCATTCATGATTTGTTTTGGCATGGAAAATTTTGCGGCTGTGGTTTGCTAATACCCGTACCCCTTTATTGCGAAAGAATCTTCATTCTCGAGTCGGGGTTGGGGACTACGACGCTACTGGCTGTGGAGCTGAGATGTTATTTGGAGTGAAAGGGCTACCCCTTACAAGTGTTGAGCTTTACGCTGTGCTCGTATGGCTGTACTACTCATTGTCTCGAGGGGTGGGTCTATGTGCGTGGGTGTGGGTCCATCATGCATGTTCGGCCTGCTGACGTGGCAGCATAGTTGGGGTGTTTGCTCGTGGGCTGCCCGTTGGTTCTCTAGATGTGCTACTTGTAGCGAGAGTGGAGTAGCTTGGGGGGGGCATTGACGACACCTTTCGGTGTCTAGTGTCTTTTGACACTCTCTATAGCACCTCTCGGTGCGTCGCCCGTTTGGGTGACACAGGTCAGAATTAACTGCCTGTTTAGTTTGTGTACGTTTGTAGGTACCACATGGTGGTTACCGGTCAAGAGGCCCCCTCTCACGCTCAACTTCAAGCTCTAATCACCCAGCTCATTGCTAAGGTCGATGCTCACCCCGAGCCACAGCCCATCCCGAGCCCCCCGTCTTTGAGTTCCACTCCAGCCACAATCTCTCAGGCCCCTGCATTGTTTGTGCCGCCAATTGCTGCGGTAGGAGTCAACGGTGCGTCCTTTACCACTCCTCTCTCCCTTCGCACCTGTTTTCCCGAC
Organism: Termitomyces sp. MG148; assembly: GCA_003313785.1. NCBI lineage: Eukaryota > Fungi > Basidiomycota > Agaricomycetes > Agaricales > Lyophyllaceae > Termitomyces > Termitomyces sp. MG148. The sequence goes on along the minus strand of QLOM01004903.1, from coordinate 4,907 downwards.
GTCGACACACCTGTCCTCGCATCAATCATCTCGCACGAATTCAAGGCGGCAGACCTGCACAAGCTTGACCCGACCAATCGCGACAAGGAGACGGCCTATACCTTCAATGGCCTGACCAACCAGTTCGAGGTTAGCAACCGTGCAGCGAAGGAATACAAAACGGCCTTCTCAGTGCTCATCCCCCTCCAAACATACTTTTGTATTCTCGCATTTCACGTAAATGATGCAGCGGCAACAGATACATTCTGGGCCTATACAGAGCAACTACTCGACCTGGTAGCAGAGTACGAATGGTCCGCCGTCTTCGCGTACCACTCCGTGTTTTTTAACCATAGACGTGCTGAAATGGCAGCAGGCGACTACTCGCAATGGGGCCGCCGTGACAGCAATCTTCTGTCAAAGCACGTATACGCGCATCGGAAACCCACGCTGTCAAAGGGATCCAAGCCAAGCTCCAACCCTCGCACACCATCCAACCCCACCGACCCCTGCCGGAAATTCAACGATGGCAAATGCCTGACCACGCCCTGCCCCTGGGGCTGTCCGCACGCCTGCTCAACACGCGGAAAGCCAGACCACAGTAAGGCCCATCACAAGGACTAACTGTCCGGCAGGGTGAGTTGTCGCCTTCCCTCTCAACCGGCTCGCCCTAGCCCACCGTTGGGCTCAGGCACCCCGTCTTCCGGCTTCACACCTTTGGACCCCCTCGCTGATTCATTACCCATTCCCCCTCCTTGTCCCAACTCCGACCCTTGCACCAATGCCCCTATCTCAGATCCTTCCTCCCTGCCTCGCGTTAGCTCGTCTTTAAACGAAGACGCTTGGTTACATTATCTATGTGAATACCCAGACCGTTGCTTTGTATCTACGCTACAACAAATCATACGTTTTGGCGCCAACCTTGGCTTTTCAGGTGATCGCACCCTAAGTCAGCGCTGCACCAATCTCAAATCCGCAACCTCGGACTCCGCAGTCACCGAAACTCTCTCCACCGATATCGCCAAGCAGGTCACCAGCGGGCGAACGCATGGGCCGTTCGACTTGCCACCTCTCCCCAACTTCCGCGCATCTCCCATCAGGGCTGTGACGCGCAAACGCTCTTCTAAGGTGCGCCGTATACACCACCTCTCATGGCCTGAGGGCTCCTCCATCAACGATGGGATCCCTGATGACGAAGCCACCATTGACTACGACATGGTCGAGCTTGCCATACGCGACCTCGTTGCATCAGGACATGGCTCCCTGATGCTCAAACTCGACCTCGAGTCAGCATTTTGCCACATCCCCGTGCGCCGCAAGGACTGGCCTCTCCTGGGTTTTGAATGGCAGGGCAAGCTCTACTACGACATAGTTCTTGCCTTTGGGGCTCGCTCAGCTCCATACATCTTCAACCTCTTTGCAGAGGCCCTCCACTGGATCCTGCAACGCAACATCCCAGCACGCCTACGCCACTTCCTTGACGACTTTCTCGCTATTTTCCCCCGCACCACGCCCCTGCCGCTCGTCCACAAATCCCTCGACTGGGCACTCAATCTTGGCGCACAGCTTGGCCTAACCTTTCAGCCCTCCAAAATCGTCGGGCCGGACACATCGATTGAGTTCTTAGGGCTATTTATAATTTTACTTACTAATATTACAATTTTCATCACTACACACCTCAGTCGCTTACCATTATCTGTGGTCGCTTCTGAGGTGTGTATACTTTACATTATAACATTGATCCCTACTCAATTACTGATTACGTCTACCTAGAAACTTATTCTATTTTGTTAACACGGCGGACCCGGAATAAGCGGACCAATCCCAAATGACGACTCCGGCTGAGCGACGAGGATATCGATGCGGAAACTTTTCATAACTCAACGACACCCCCTGCTCTCTACTCATGATCAACTCCTCGCCCCAAAGTTCTAACTCCTTCAATCGCCCTTCTTCGTTATAAATCCATTCCTCTTGCAGCGTCGACATCATTGACTGAAACTGCTGTGCCCGAGTCTCTTGTTCCTTTCTTGCTTGGTCATCTCTTTCCGCTTCGTTTTTGTCGAAATCGTCTTCTCGTTTCCTCTCATTTGCCTGAAATTCGGATTCACGTTGCTGCTGGGCCTTTTCGAATTCAGATTCGCGCGAATCTTCAGCCTCGTCAAAGAGTTCCTTGCGTTTTTGCTGGACATCCACAAACTCGGCCTCGCGTTTTGCTTCGTTGATTGTGAAAGTGTAACACCGTTCTTTTGCACCTCTCTGGAATAATTGGGTTCTCAGTTCCTGCGAACGCTCAAACATCTCCTGCATTCTCTTTGAGACAACAAAGCGTCCTCGCGGTTCGTGCTTGTTGCGTTCAATATTATCTGTATCCTTGGGTATTGGAAGTGCTTTTTGAATTAGTGAACCTCCAAGCATTGCAGTTGGTGCCTGTGCCTCTGTTCAGTCCTATGAAGAAGGCTGCCAGTGAATGTATTAAACGACTCACAAAACCTGCATCAGTGTAACTAATGACAAGCCAAGTCTCAGTGGGTTTCACATTAAAATTTGTGGCAATACCTTTTTTTCCTTTTTTTCCCTTTGTCTTTCCCTTTGCCTTTGCAGAATATTCCGCCTCCTGCTATAGGTCGAGTAAGCTGGATGGCTTCACACATGAAAAAGTGTTTGCATTTACTATTTGCCATGCAACCAGAGGGAGAATTTCTGTCCTGCATATACTTTAGCCAAACAATCTGATCTTCTGTTCTCTGATTAAGTTTAATGGCTTGGCATTCGTATAAGGCCAGAAGCATCTCTTCTTGATGTCTGAAGTGAATTTCTTCTGAATCCTCCTCCGTATATACTTGATCCATAATATGTCTCATTGACATTCGGAACACGGAAAAATGGTGACTTTCAGCTTTCCGAAAAGCAGCTGAACGCAGAATCTCCCTCCTAAAGCGTTCTTCTTCTCGACCACGGATTTGCTCTATCTGTGATTTCGTCGACCACTGCTGCATTTTCTTATCGAAGATAGTGCTGCGTTTTGATTCCCCAGCGTTCCGCGCGGCTTCCGATGCATGAAATCGGTCAGCTCTTTTGCTTTCATCCTGCAAGAATGTTTCTTGCCGCCGTTCTTGAGAGCGCATAAAATATAATTGAAATTTGTCCTCTGATTGAGTGTTCCCCTCTTGCTCCCGTTGATCATTAGAGTCGGGAGACGTTGGCTGCGTCAAGGAATCGAGGCTCTCAGGATTAAGTGAGGAAGAGGCCAAAAATAGACTCATCGCTGGAGATGGAGATTGAGAAATCCATGTGCCCTGTTGACGATTATATTCGGTGTACGTTGGCTGTGAAGAAGCAACATGAGGTGAGGAAAGGGAATATGGACTCTTTGATAAAGGTGGCAATGAAGTAAGTGATTGCGGATTCACAGGTCCCCAGCTTCCATTAGAAAGTATCGGCATAGGCTAAGCATCCATAAACTGTTAGAATTTGTACATTAATCGTCTCCAAAGCTCACCTGGTGGTTCAACTGTTCCTTGGCAACTTCCCCCATTTCATGCTGCCTTTCCATGAGTCTGGTGAATTGTTGCACCAAAGCAGCGTTGATAGCACTGCATTTTTCTGCCAATTTCTGACGACCGTCGCTGAAGAATTCCTTTCGTGTTGCACTATACCACTCGACTTGCTTCCCACGCATCTCCTGCTCGATTTCGTAAGCACGTGCACGATTTTGCTGTCCCTGGACAAATATGGCCTCTCGTGCCGCATCAGCCTCCTGAAATCTCCCTTCTTGAAGTGCGTAAGTTTTCTCGTACAGTTCTTGTCGCCGTAGGTGATTTTTTAAGAAGATATCGTCATTGTACGATCAAATTCGTCCATTCGTCCACGCTCTCCCACTGACCGGGCCGTCTCCTCTTCTTCAAACTTGAGCTGGAAATCACAGAGGCTTTCTTGGAAGGCGTCCTTCCACTGTGTTTCAGCTTCAAAGAGCATATATTCTTTTTCGTACTCGTTTTCTGGAATGACGGGCGGTGCAGGATCATTATGATTAGTCCCTCGTCGGGAGAAGAGCCGCCTATTGACTATCAGAACAAGACTAACTCAGCCCATGGAATGACAAACCTTCCGAATTGTCGCATGATTCACTTTGTGTCCTTACACAAGGCGATTTTCCAGGTAGTAGTGGGGTGTATCATCAATCAATGACTTGACTTTATAGCCTGTACACAGCATACTCCTGGCTATTGTTCAGCTGTCTAATTGCTGTCATATTTCTGATGCAACTGTATTGGCCGGTTGAACAGCACACACAGCCATAGGATGAGCAAGCGTTAAGGACCACAATGAGCTGAAGCCGACTCTCAATTCTCCTTCTTTCGCTAGTGCACAAACGGTTAGGAGAAATAACTAAATAGGTCAGCGAAAATGGCACTTTTTTAGACCTCGATGATACTTTGAGCGCCTCCTCTTGTTCTCGTTTTCTTTTCTCAAGCCTAAATTTACCCACACCTAATCAACCTCTGTCAAGAATAATATCAAGTAACATGTCGGAACCGGGCGGAGCCATATGATCTTAGGATGAGCAAGCGCTAAGGACCACAGCTGAAGCCGACTTTCAATTCTCCTTGTTTCGCCAGTGTCTAAACGGCTAGGAGTAATAACTATATAGGTCAGCACAAAATGGCACTTTTTTGGATCTCGATGACACTCGCAATCCCTCCTCCGGCTCTCGTTTTCTCAAGCCTAGTATACCCACACCTAATCAATCTCTGTCAAGAATAACATCAAGTAACATGTCGGAATCGATCGGGGCCCGTATGACTCAATGACAATGTTGAATTCTTGAACCCCGAGGCCACTTGATCGAAACAAGTCAACCTGCTACACCAAGATGTCAATCGACGTATTCTTTTTTTTTTTTTTCTATTTCCATTTTTCTTGAC
>QLOM01004902.1:0-22083 GCA_003313785.1 Termitomyces sp. MG148 | reverse complement strand
TCTCGTATTCCGGCCTCTTATCCTCTCCGGTCCGCATTCTCCGCTCTTCTAAGTTCGGCCCCGCACCCGTCAAACTCTAAGTTGTCTATTCGCCTATCAGTCCCTTGATTTCCCCGGATAGTTCGCCGCCGGCACGCCACTCATCGCGCCGTCTAAACCGAACTTCCCCCCGTAGAACCTTCCCGTCCGGCGCTCGCTCCTTGCTCACGCCAACCCCAGGACACTTCGTCTGATCTCCCCACGCCCCCGGCGCACGTCACCTCCTCCCGGCGTCTACCTCCGGTCCTCTCTGAGTCCCGGCGTGTCCGTAGCTATCCGAGTCCGCTTGGTAAGGCCTCGCCCAGAATTGCTGAGCCCCCGGGTCAGCGGAACCTGACATCATGGGACATGCCCTTACCCGAGCTCTCTCTCTGCAGGGACGCACCTGTGGACGCTTTGCAAGGCTATTAGCCTTGATTATTGTGCATCTGGGGCTTTACAGGGAAGCTATTGTGGCCTACAACGCCGCCAACCCACAGTCTCCCTTCCAATCCATGAGCTGGACAGACATCCAGCTCACTCTTCTGAAGTTTGATGACACAGTCACGGTGAACCTGACAGACGCAGATGTCCTGCGCATGCTCCTGGTGAACCACATTCCACCAGAATGGGTGGACCACGCCTACACCTTTGGCGTGGTCTTTCTCAAAACCCACTTTTTTGAGGCAAATACCTCAGTCGACCTCTACTGCAATGTCGACAATGAATGCCATTGTTGACTCAACCAGTATGGAGAGCCTCCAGCTATTCCTCAGTGGGATGGCTGGTGCAACTCCACCGTAAACAATATGATTTGTCTTCATGTGCTACTTGCATGTGAAACTATGCAAGGCCACAACTATGTCAAACATGGGCTTTACTATCTGGTTGGGATGAATCCCAACTGCTGAGATCTATGGCACCATTGGTTGCAACATGGCCTTTATTCACCGTCACCTGTGATCCCATCAACCACAGAACAGGCTCCCGTTGCATTGACGTTGTCTGCCCCCGTTGCCTCATCATCATTGGTTAACGTCAACACCAAAATGAGGATTGATTTGGCCAGCGAGTTGGTGCGCCCGCTATCTGCATAAACTTTGTAGGCAGCTCATTGTTTTTCAACTGGTACTGTCGGTTAACATCGACTTTTGTATTCTTTTGACAGATGAGTAGGGATTTTGAGCCATGGAGGCTTGATTCGCCTCCACATTTATGGACTATAAACAATTGTTTTATTATTCTACTTTATATTATGTACTTACACCTCACCACTGCACCTCCAACGTGTAGACTGCATAGCAGTCTAAAAGGGGGGCATGTAATGGACTCATAGCCATAGAACCTTGCTCTATCGCCTCCTCAAAAGTATTAATAATTATTATTCAGTAAATATATAAATTAATTAAATGATTAACTAATACCATATAATCCTGTATGGCTGCCTTAGATAAGGCAGCCAATTTTACTGTTACACGTTGTAGTACTAGAATTGTATATTGATCTGGTTCTCTTGTGTGATTGTAAGGCTTTTACTTTTCCTTGACAACATTTTATCCAGTGTCTTCCAGCAGCCAGGGTGTTTGGCAATGTGGGAGTTGTAGTGCTGCTTGACAATGTACCTCCAGAGCTCCGGGTTGTTCAGCACGTAGATGTGCCCCTGGAAGGTAAGAAGTCCATTCTGCAGCCCCCACTTGTTGGTGCGTACAGATTTTGCACCAGAGGGGTGTCCTGAGCATAGCGCCAGCGTGGCCTTTGCAACTGAGTCCTCCTGTATTCCCTCCCGGTTACCTCGATGGATGTCCCAGAGTACGTTAACCTCGTCTCCTTGGACTGCCACCCCTTTGAGCGCATAGATGGCAAATAGCTCTGGGCACAGGAGGGTGATGTTGTTGTTATCCCCTGTGCCAGAGCTGTGGTTGGCATGCCAGGAGAGGGCATTGGGCTTCTCCATGCTTTGACCAGGCTTGTGGTGCAATGTAAAGTTGAAGTTGGCAAGGTACAGAGACCACTGGGCCTGTTGACAGTTGAGCTTTTTGGCTGTCCAAAAGTACTCCAGGTTTTTGTGGTCTGTCCAGACTTCGAATTTATGCCAAGCCCCCTCCAGGAAGTGGTGCCACTCCTCCAATGACTGGATGATTGCAAGCATCTCCTTGTTGTAGATCTCATAATTCCGTTCCACAGCATTGAGGCTCTTGGAGTAGAAGGCTATGGGATGCCACTTACCATCCTCTAGGAACTCCTGGGAGAGGACCGCGCTGGTGGCGAAGTCAGAGCTGTTCACCTTGACTCGGAAAGGCCGGTTGTCATTGGGAAAGAGCAGGACAGGCTTGGAGGTGATAGTGGACTTCAAGCCATTAAAGGCCCACTGTTCCGTTCTTGAACTCACACTTCTCCAGCTTGGAGTAGAGCTGGTGTTGGCGAAGACGGTCCAGGACAATTTGTGTGATCCGCTGATGTTCCTCCAACATCTTGGTGTAGATGAGGATGTCGTTGAAATACATGCATACCATGCCGTTGGCTATGAGGTCCCAGAATATGTTATTCATCATGGTTTGGAAGGTAGCCGGGCTGTTAGTGAGTCCAAAGAACATCACTAAGGGTTCAAACAGCCTGCAGTTGGTCCAGAATGCTGCCTTCCACTCATCTCCCTCCTAGATGCACATGTTGTTGTAGCCCCAGCGGACATCTAACTTAGTGAAGTAGTGCACACCCTAGAGGTTGTTGATCAGCTCCGAGATGAGAGGAAGCAGGTAGCGGTTCTTGACAGTCATTGCATTGAGTATATGATAGTCCTGGACCAACTGGAGGGAGCCATCCTTCTTCTTGATGAAAAACACCAGAAAGGCCATTGGGGACTTTGAGGGGCAGATTTGTCCAGACTCCAGATTCTGCTGGAGGAATGTGTTGAGCTCATCCTGCTCTTTGAGTGCAAGCAGATAGACCTTGCAGTTGGCTGGCTTTGAATCCAGCAGAATTTTGATGGCGTGGTCCCACTGCTTGCATTCTGGGAGAGAGTCAAACAAGGCCTTGGAAAAGACGTTCTCAAAGTCGTGTAGGTGGTCGGGGACCACATCCCGGAAGGCCCTGGGAGGGGTGTTCATTGTGAAGGCCTGGGCCAGCCGTTGAAAAGTGGTTTGGCTGGCCTGGATCTCCTCCATTTGAGCTCCATGAACTGCCACTGCTTCTAAGCTATCCAGTACCACAACAGGACCTGATCGTCTGCTGGGCGTCCTTCTGTGAGGTTGTTGATGTGCTCCATCAGGATTAGACGGAGCCCTTCTTGAAAGGTGAGGCACAGCTGCAGGCCGTTAGGGTACTTGGCCTGCTCTACCAACGTGTGGAACAAGTGGATGTACTTGTCCAACAATCACTTCCCTTGGTCATACTGATCCCTGTCTTGCAGGACCAATGTGGCGGTTTTGGCAGGATTCTGGAGAAAGAACTCATCTCAGAACTCCTGTTCAAACTTGGCCCAGTCTGCAAAACTTCTAACACCACTACGTCGGAAAACCCTCATTGCATAGGTGGCTGTCCTGTCAGAGGACTCCTCATTTCTCTCTTCTTTCACCCCTTATTCCTTCATTTTTCCTTTATTTATTTTCTTATTTCTGCTGTCACTCTTTTACTTTGCTGCTTCTATTCTTTCAACACTATCTATTAGTACTATTCTCAGCCCTTGAGGTGCTCTGGTTCTTTAGTTATCATTCAAACGTGTAGCCAACGCTTCCAGAGGCTTAGTCATCTCGAGGCTAGCCTCCAAATTACTAAGCAAGTTACATGAGACATGTGCATGACCTCTGGCAATGGCAATTTCCGAGTTTTTGACTATTTTCAGAGATTTTTCTTTTTTAGATTATAAATTTTATTGTGGCTTTTGTCATGCTATACAGTTACTTCCCATGCTTCTGGAGCCTTGAAAGCGTCACTCCTGGCATAGGGAATCCCTAAACTTGTTCTCTTTGGATTTCCCTCTGCCAGGTGAGTAGTTATGGTTGTATTACCTATATATACTTTGGATTTCCCTCTGCCAGCTGTGTGACTGAGCCATAGCCTCCAGAGGTCGCTCTTACACGTCCATCCCAACTTCATATAGGACAGGACCCACGCAATCTTCAGCTCATTAGAAACAAAGTTGTTGCTGCAGAGTTGGATATAGGTGACACAGAATTGGAGAAAACGTTTCCCAGATGCGCGGTCACCATTGTACGTGTTGGAGATTGCCAGGCATGGGATATTGGAGCGCTCCTATGCCAGAAGAAGGGGTCAGCTGCTGCCTGAGTGAGGCATTCTAGAAGCATGCGGAAGGAGTCAGAAATGGTTTTGGTGGTTTGGTGGAAGTGGAAGAGTTTGGCGGTGTGCTAGGTGAAGGAAGCTTGTGTGAGTTGCACCTGTGTTTCTAGATGGAGCAGGCAGGTCCAGGCTTTCTTACCAGAGGCCATGGTGTCCAAAAGAGCTTCTGAAGCGGCCGGCTGAGACATAGATAATGTTGGTGCTTAAGCCCAGTAAAAAAGCAACAAATAGGAGCCAGGACAGGTTCAGCGGCTATAAGGAGCTTCCAGACCAGGATTAGGAGACTTGTTCTGCTGTAAGGGCAATCTCCGGAGGTTGTGGCTAAGTCACACAACTGGCAGAGGGAAATTCAAAGTTTATTAGAGATAATATAATACGACAGGAAATACAACTAATCACCTGGCAGAGGGAAATCCAAAGAGAACAAGTCTAAGGAGTGGCATGGTGCATTAGCGCGGGTGGCGGAGGCATGGAAATGACTGTACAGTACTTACCAGAAGACACAGGAGCATCCTGGAGATCTCCAGAAATCTCCAGAGAACTCCAGGAGCCAAAAAAGGAAGTTTTGGAAATGAAAGTCCTCTGACACCTGCAATGTAGGTCCCTCTGCCTGTCTCCATGCTCACTCTGTTCCTAGCACCTTCCGGACTTGGGACCAGACTACCAGGACCAACTCCAAAACAACCCAGCAACCTGTAGCACCCTCAGCAGACAACAACAACAAAATATTGTGCTATGTGGATGACTAAAATGCCCAGGGTAACCCTGGCCCTTTCCAGCAGCCCCGGGAGAACATTTTCTCCTTCTAGCTCAACCAACCTCCACATTTCAACCTACAACAGCCCCCCAACCAAAGCATGCCCCAGTCAGCCCTGCTCTATAGAGGAAGAGGCCTGAAACTCTGCAATATGAGACAAGAACTCTCTCTCAATTCTGGCCCTCTCCAACTTCCACATGACTCTGAACCCCTGAAACCCCCTTCTCCTCCCCATTCAGGAAGACCCCCACCTCTGTTTGGACCAGGAAACCCAGGACCCCCACTCCCGTGATAGATGCTAGGACTCCCTCCCAGAGATGGTGGACCCTCCAATGGCAGACCTCCAGACAGTGGACCCCTAGGAGGCTAGAGCCCCGTGCTGAATGCCTTCTCACCACTACAGGGTGGATACCATCACTATTATTATTACAATGCCAGACTCCTATACAATCAAAACCCCTAGGACAACGTGCACAATGCCCTTGCTGATGAAGGGAAGTTGGACATCCAGAAGCCTGAGTCTTTCACCAGTTATGACTCTTGTAAATGGTGCACTTACCTCACTCAGTGTCTAAACATGTTCCAGGCTAAACCCCTCACCTTCCAACTCAAGAGCACGCATGTGGCTTTTGCCATGTCCTATTTGCAGAGAAATTGCCTTCAATCACTACACTGCCCTCCTCCGGTTTAACTCCCACAGCCTGGTACTCTTTGACTGACAAGCCTTTGTTGCGGAATTCTTGAGCAAATTTGGAGTCTTTGACATGGTAGCCAAGGCTGAGGACAACCTGTTCAACCTCTGAATGCGCTCCAAAGAACGTTTCACAACCTTCATTATACGTTTCAAAAAAGAAGCTTACAAGATAGGCTGGAATTACAATGCTCTCTGGTATGCCCTCCAGCATGCCCTACCACAACGCATCAAAGACATCCTCCACCTGGTACCCAAGTAGGCTGACTACACCGAATACAAAGCCCTTGTCACGCAGATCAATCAATGGTATTGGGAAGACCGGAGTGAGTACAGTACCTACTAGAGCCAATAAAGGACCTCTAGAGGTCAGAATTGGCAAGGGAGTACCACAACTAAGACTATTAATTGACCCACTAACATCCTCCAACCATCTACTGCCCCTGGAGCTTGCCCCCTATATAACCAGAACTCCTCTACAAATAATCAACTCTCTGGACCTTGCTCACCTGCCTAGCTTAACACCAACAACACTATTGAAAACAACCAGACAACCCCAGAACCCCCTGATGTTGACTCTGAGGCACCCAAGGACAAGGAGGCACTATTTGCAAATTGGTTCCAAAATTCTAGTAGGCTCTGGATTGACATACCCAAAGATGTGCAGGAGTGTCATCAGAAAGAAGGAGCATGTATCTTGTGTGAAGAACTGGGACATTTCATTGGTGAGTGTCCTAAATGGAAAACTTAGGCTGCGCCATATAGATACTGGAAGAAGACAACTTGGATTTCCAATTCTCAGGAAACAACTCTGCAATTTAGCCCCAGAAGACATACTAAATTGTGAAAGCAACTCCAACATCTTTCTCACTCCAGTCTCCTACCTCTGTGCAGCACTTGCATCACAGGACACCCACTCAGCCCACCTCCCCTCCCACTCCTCACAGTTCCTCCACACTCACCAATATTGCTCCCTCTAACAAACCTGTCAACACCTTTATTGATAGTGGTGCCACTGACAACTTCATTGATGAAGCATGGGCTGCTCTTGCCTTCGGACCAGTGCAACATCTCTCAGTCTCCATACAACTTCAACTCTTCAATAGGAACTCCTCCTCTACCAGCAACATCACTCACTTTATTCAACTCTCCATTACATTTGCTAATGACCAGCAGCAAGAACTCCAACTACTAGTCACCAAACTTCATGCGTCCACACCACTGATTCTGAGACTCTCATGGTTTTGCAGCATGAATCCCCAAATCAACTGGCAGGACCTCACCCTACACCTTGATCATGGTAGCACTCCTGAGAAGGCCTTCATGTCGTTTGACATCCCAGTAACTCCCCTTCTTCTGAAGACCCCAACCACTCTTGGAGTAGAAGCTCTGACACTGGAGCAACTCACTTCCCGTTCTGTTTGGTTCTTCATCATCAACGTACGACTCAGAGATGCCCTGGAGCCCCTCTCTGCCCTCATTGACAGTAGAACCACCAAAATATTCATCAGTGATTGCCTCACACTCCCTCACCAAAATCTTGATCACCCTCTCAAACTCCAGCTCTTTGACAGCCATCCTGTGCCCTCAGGTTCTATCACCAAAACCCATTCCAACACTCTCACCCTCAATAGCCTGAGCCATTGACTTCCTTGTCATGCAACTCCATGAGTCAACTCCCATCATCCTAGAACTGCCCTGACTTTGTGACGCCAACTCTGACATCAACTAGAGCTTGCTCATGATGACGTTCCATTGCCCTGGAGTAGAACTTGCCACCACCATATCCCTCAAGCTATAGCTCTACAATGATAACGCTTCTACTCCAGACAACTCCCAGAACACTAACACCCCCTGCATGACATCTAGAAGTGCCCCTTCATTTTCCTCCAACATTCTCCGCAACAAATACAAGGGATCAAATTACCCTGCCCAGAATCATTGGAAACCCATCCCACCACCCCCAGAGAATGTGAATTTAAACCCCATCAACCCCAGCATCCTCAACATCAAAATCATTGGCACCATCCTCTTTGCATGCATACTCTAGGAAGGTGCTCAGGCATATCAGCTTCACATCATGCCCACTCTCCCAGAAGAACATCTGAGGGCTGAGGCCAACCCCCTGGAGACACACTCAAAGGAGGATATACTATGCAAAGTAATTCCTCCAAAATCATGAATTTGCTGACATATTCTCTGAAGGTAGCGCTCAAGAACTCCCTCTTTATCAGTCTTACAACCACAAAATTAACCTTGAAGAAGGCACCTCATCCTCCTTTGGACGAGTCTACAACATGTCAGAGATTAAACTCTGAGCTCTCAAGGACCACCTCAACAAAATGCTTGGCAAAGATTTTTCCGTTCTTCTATCTCTGCCACTGGAGCCTCGGTCCTGTTCATCAAGAAGAAAGATGGCTCTTTCTGCCTCTGCGTTGACTACCAGGGGCTCAACAAGGTTACAAAGAAGAACTGGTACTTCTTGTCCCTCATTGGCAACCTTGTCAACTGATTCTGGAGTGTCAAGATTTACACCAAAATTGAGTTGTGTTCTGGCTACAACAATGTCTGTATAGTCCTGGGACATGAGTAGAAAACAGCGTTCCGGACTCAGTATGGTCTTTGAGTACCTGGTTATGCCTTTTGGAATGACTAACTCCTCCACCACATTTCAATACTTTATGAACAACATGTTTGCCATTGTATACTTGAACAACATTCTTGTCTACTTGAACCTGTTGGAAAAACACTGGGACCATATCTGCCATGTCCTCACTTGCCTCTGGGAACACCACCTCCATGCCAAACCTAAAAAATGCTCCTTCCACACCACCAAAGTCAAGTATCTTGGCATCATAGTAACCTCGGATGGAGTTTGTATAGACCTCGGCAAAGTCGATGCCATTCTAAACTGGCCAACCCCTCGGAATATTAAAGAAGTACAGTCTTTCCTGGGTTTTACTAACTTCTACTGGAGATTCATAAACAACTACTCTGGGATCACAAAACCTCTGAACCAACTCATCTGCAAGGACACTCCTTGGGCCTGGGACAGTAAGTGCCAGAGTGTCTTCTAACTCCTCAAGGAAGCCTTTACAACTGCTCTGGTTGTAAGGAGAACACTTGATGTCTGCAGAACTCCTTTCATAGTCGGCAATGCAAGGAGCAAGTGAGAGTCAAGCAAGCACAGAGGTGGGCAGGAGTCAGGCAAGAGGCAAGCAAGGCTAACAGAGGGTCGAACAGCACTAGATAAGCTTACAGTCAGTTCGGTGAATAGACCAGAAGAATACTGCTATTGTTCAATCTGGGGATTCTCTATCCTACAGGCTGCCTATATATACTATATTGGTGGCTGTGCTATTACTAATACTGTTTACTAATCAGGCTCTGGTATGTAAAGGAGTATGACTAACAATAATTGATGCTGAGTAAGGTCTGAGCATATGACTCATCAAGGCTGACTACTACAAGACAGAAGGAGAAAGGGTGGAATCAGTGGCCAGTTGGACCTGCTAGGAATAGGTGTATCATTAGACTAAGCTCAGAATAGGGTTGGACACGGTCTGGAGACTGGTTTTCTGATACCGGTGCTCTGACATTTCAACCCAGAACTCTCCATTGTATTTGAATGCAACGCCTCTGACTATGCCATTGCTGGCATCCTCTCACAGATGGACTCCATCACCTGTCACCTTCTACACATGCTCCATGATTGATGCCAAATTAAACTACAACATCTATGACAAGGAGCTACTGGCAATTGTAGAAGCCTTTAAACAGTGGCGAGCTTATCTCAAGAGAGCCATATTCAAGCCTATTTGGACTACAACAACCTGCAGTATTTCACCACAACAAAGCAGCTTAGTCAACGACAAGCCTGGTGGTCAGAAATACTCTCCAAATACAACTTCACCATTCATTATTGCCCTGGAAGACTTGGAGCAAAACCCGACACCCTCATTCAAAGGCCTGATGTCTACTCCAAGGTCTTTGAGGTGGATCAGAATTCATTCAACCACTGCATGGTAATTCCCCCCAAACATCTAAATGCGGTGCTAATCATGAATAAGGAAGAGATTCTGAGACAAATCCAAAAAGCCCTCCACTATGAGTTTTTTGCCCAACACAATCCCTAAAATTTGAGCCCCAAGGACCCATTGCACAACAACACCTACACTTTATCTCCAGACCAACAAATCCTCTTCCAGAATGGCATCATATACGTCCCTGATCATGTGAAGTTACATCTTGACATCCTTTGATAGCACCATGATCACAAGCTTTGAGAACATCCAGGCATATATAAGACCCTCCAATTGATCACCTGGACTTACTTTTGGCCAGGAATTTGTCTTTCCACAGCCATCACAGATGCCACCATCAATCACTCCAGCTATCACCAGCTTCCTGGGAAGCCATGCAACTCCTCCTGAGCATCACTGATTCTTCTCAGACATTGCTGGCTCTCCTAGCAATCATGCCATCACTTGCATCACTCAGCCATCATGTTGTGCTCAGCTATTACTCTTTGCATCACTTGCACATCACTGCCTCTAGAAGCCCCTGACACCGCCACCATTTGATTGCCACCAACACCCACCACTCTATCAATTGGAACCAACACCCGCCAACTTGTATAGAGTCCTAGAGCTATGCTCAGACCCAGAGATTGAGGACTTGGCCTAGGACATGTCCACAAAAGTACTTAAGTGGTAGGATGAGAATCTAGTCAGTAGTCTTGATATTGCATACAACTCCATACAAGTCTGTCCAGTATTTTGTTTTGTGCCTCTGAATCTATCTGCTTGTGTTTTGTGAATCTCTGCTTCATATTGTGTTCATTTTAACTCTGTTTTGTCTTGCACTTTGTACTTGACTCAATTCTCTCATCTTGTATTCTCTCTTCTCTCTCTCTCTCGACTCTTCCTCAGTTTAGTTCCTTGACTCGTGTTTCTCTTCTCATTTGCAGTTCTGACCCTTCTCAAATCCTGGTCTCACACTTATTCTTTGTAATTGTATTCTGGCTTCATTTGCTCGTATTTTTTTGAAACCCCAGTCCAATCACCTCTAATCTTGCCTCATCCACTTGGTTTGAACCTGTAGAGCCCGCAACTACTCTGACTCACCTCCATCTATTGACACTACCTCTGAACTTATCCGGAATCCCCCATGCTTGTTATATGTCTTGTGGTTTGCTCTGGAGATCTCTTAAATGCCCACATCTGTTCTGGAGCATAGCGTTTCAACTCTAGAGCCCTTGTAGGTCCCGGAATTGTACACTGAAGCTATTGCGTCTCCTTGTAAGAGCCTTGCCTAGTAGACTGAGCCCCTGCAGTCAGCTGAACCTGACAGCACTGGTCCTGCAACCTGTTGGAACTTTCCAACCACCAGTCTCTGCTCAGTAGGTCTAGATACAGGCCATTGACCTGATGGCACAACTCCTTGAACAACAAATCATGGATTGCAATTCTTTATTTCTGACGAGGAAGGTCCCAATTTTCATGGGTTGGTGGCTCCCCACCATGCATCATAAACTATGCTGATCATAATGATTTGTAGTCTTTGTTGACTGCTTGTAGCATATGGCATATGCTAGAAATTCAGTCATTGTGTTGACCTCTGGTGACAAGTTATCATCATGTATAAGGGTGTGATGCATTTCTGCAGGGATTCCATTAAGGAATGTCTCTCTAATTGTATATTTGTCTAGATAGATGGCCATATTCTGAGCATGAGCCACCAGCTCATTGTAGAATGTCTAGATGCCAGTCTTAGTGTCATACATTGCTGTTCTAAAGGTTTCACAAGCCTCCTGCATGGTTGCTACATTCACAAATCTATTGTATAGTCTGATAAGGACTTCTTTGAAGGTCCAGTCTTGCTTATCACAATTGATGTGCAGGACATGTTGGTGGAACCAGTTTCATGCCTCTCTATTAATAAATTTATGTAGCACGAATATATGCTCCTGATCCATGTCATCTTCACCATAGCAGCATGCTGCTAAGTGGTACCACACATCCATGGCCCAGTCCTCTAGCTGGGAGAACTTATGTCCCCCTGCATATGCTTGGATATGCTTCCCTTCAGCTTTACAAGGCTTCACTCTGTCAAGAAACTTGAACCTGACTTCCAAGGAGTCATCCACTAAACAATCAAGGCGGTCATGCATATGATCCATATGGATTCTGACTACTTTGTTCATTCCTAGCATACTAGCATGCAAATCATGTGGGGCAGGCATTGAAAACACCCAAGGTACTCAATAATGAGACTCTGTCACCTCTTGTTCTTGTGGTCAAGGTTCTTGTTGCCTTGGACCTGCCAGTTCCAATCATCAACCTGGGGGTCTACCATTCTCTTGACAATCTTGATTGTTGCAGTTGTCATTCCAACAACCATGGCCTCTATTTGATTGGTTTTCCAATCCGTCCTCACTATTGTCTAGATCCCCATTTGGCCCACTTGTCCAGGCAACAAACTGTTGCCGCATATTATCTACAGGCATTACTCCATTACACCCTTCAAACACTATTCCTTGGTTGTCTATTAACAACTCACCATGTTTCTGCAGGTCTTGATTGCAAATGCACTAATAGTTCATGTGCTCATTCCTGTAAGGGTGACCTCTGGAGGCTATGGCTCAGTCACACAGCTGGTAGAGGGAAATCCAAAGTGTATTATAGTGTATACTGACAATACTCTAATAACTACTCACTTGGCAGAGGAAAATCCAAAGAAAACAAGTCTAGGAATTCTCTATGCCAGAACTGACGCTTCTGAGGCTCTGGATGTCACGACCCACCCCCAGGACTAAGCTCCGGGCCTGGGCTACTCTACACACTCTCTGGCAAATCACTCACACAACCTCCAACTCGGGACAAACTCCACAATCACCCAACGCGGCCATCATGTCATACCCCGGCCAGCCCTGACACTTCCCCCAGACATCACCAACAATCCCCGGTGCAACAGCACGGCAATCCACGCATCACCTGACACATTAGGCATCATCATGCATCATTTGAAGCATCATGCATAGCCATGCACCACCCGACGCATCATGCCATGCATCATGCATTACCTCACGCATCAGCCCATGCATCATACATTGCAACGCATCAGTCCTGCATCATGCTTCGCCATGCCCCCTTGTCATGCCATGTCACCCCTTGCACGGCGCCACTACCAGCTGACACCTGTGAGTCTCCTTTGTCCTCCTATATGCACCGGGACGCCACCAGAGCCCCAAGGGTAGCCCTCAGACCTGGGGCCGGGACTCCTGACCTCCCCTTCATTGTGTAGTCAGTATATAAGTCCCACCGTAGCACCTAGTACAGTAGTCTTGATATTGCCCACACTTCCCGGTTTCTCTCATATTGCTCTGGTCTCGTATATTCATCTTGTACTTGTCTCTATCTCCATCACCTCATACTTGTCTCTACTTGTCTTTACTATCTCTTTGCACACTTCACCTAGCAAAACCCCAACCCCGGCACGCTTCCCCATGCCCCGGCGTGTCTCATCTACCCCAGTAGGCCCCCGTTGTGTCCGTAACCCCTTGAGTCCGCTTTGTAAGGCCTCGCCCAGACTTGCTGAGCCCCCAGGTCAGCAGAACCTGACACTGGAAGCATGGGAAACAACTATACAGATCAACAGAAGTAGCTAACTCTAACCTAAATAGTAAAAAACTCAAAAATTGCTCTAGACATCACAAGACTGCATCTCATGTGACTTGCTTAGTAATGGTGAGGCTAGCCTCATGATGACTAAGCCTCTGGAAGCGTTGGCTACACTTGTCTAAATGATAACTAAAAAACCAGAGCACCTCAAAGGCTGAGAATAGTACTAATAGATAGTGTTGAAAGAATAGAAGCAGTAAGGTAAAAGAGTGACAGCAGAAATAAAGAAATAAATAGAGGGAGAATTAAGGAATAAAGAGTGAAAGAAGGGAGAGATGAGGAGTCCTCTGACATCACCCCCCCTCTAGAGTGCAGCATCTCAATATGCTGGGTAGAAGTAGTTTTAAATGGCCTGGTCAACCTTGGAAAGAAAGTAGATGCCTCTGATTGCTTGGAGAGCATTGGAGTGCTGTTGATAGAATTCCCAGACCAAGGCAGGAGCATGGACATTCTCTTGTAGCTCCCAAGAGATGTCTTCAATTCCATAGTTCTTCTACTTGACCTTGAATTGAAGCTTGTTTTTGAAGAGTCAGCTGTCTAGGATCCGTTCTACTTTGTACTCCTCCCTGTTGTCTACAAGAACTGGAGGTGGTAGTGGCTGTGGACATCAACCTGAAATTGGATCATCTGGTGCTGGAGAGAGCTTTACTACGTTGAAGGCTGGATGGAGTCAACTCATTCCACTAAGCAGCTTGAGTCAATAGGCTAGTGGGCCTACCTGCCTTACTATAAGAAAGGGTCCTAGACAATAATGAAAGAGCTTCTGAGAAGGTTGGGTGGTAGCAATGTCAGAAGCATCCAGATAGACTCAATCTCCAGGCTTGTACTTGAGGGTTGGAGTTTGTCCATGATTGTAATAGCAGGCCATGTTGTCCTTTGTCTTAGCTAAGGCTTCTTCTTGGGCTGCTTTCATCCAATCTAGAAACTCATTGACAGCTTCATTCTCTGACAGTCATTCACAAAGCTCAAATCTCATCTGAGGGTGTCAACCGGTGTCTAGCAGGAAAAGAGACATCTGGATAGCAGCATGTACATAGTTGTTGTATTGAAACTCAGCCCCTGATAATAGGTCATCCCAGTCATCCTGTTGTTCATTGCAGAAGAACCAAAGATACTGTTCTAGCTCTTGGTTAACATGCTTAGTCTGATCATCAGACTGGGAGTAATAGGCAGTAGACGTGTGGAATTTGACATGGAGAAGGCGATATAGTTCTCTGGTAAACTCTGCCACAAACTAAGGTCCCTGGTCTGAGATATACCAGACATGCTTTTGGTACAGGTTAGTAGAACCCATGACAGAGCAGGTGGTGTGTGTTGGAATAAAATGAGCACGCTTGCCACAGAAATCTACTACCACCATGATTGCATCATATCTATGAGAGTCTGGTAACTTGACAATGAAGTCTAATGAGGCCACACTCCAATGCTCAGCTAGAATGGGCAGAGGATGAAGTTGTCTCATGGGAGGCTGATGATGAGGCTTAGTCTGAAGACAGAGGTTACAGATAGAGGTGTAGGAGCCAATATACCGTGACATTTGAGGCCACTAGTAATTTTGAGGGACCAGCTCCAGTGTCTTCCATTTGCCAAGGTAGCCTGCAATTCAAGAATTGCGATGCTGCTCAACAATTTGCCTCTAGAGTTCAGGTAGATTGGGAACATAAATGCACCCCCAAAAGATGAGAAGACCATTCTCCAAAGACCACTCATCAGTGTGGACTGATTTCATTCTGGCTCTCTCTCGAGCATGTAAGGCCAGAGCAGCCTTTGCTACTAGATCTTCCTAAGCGCCCTCCTAGTTACCTCGGCGGATGTCTCAAAGGATGCTCACTTCTTCTTCCTGGTCAACCACACCTTCTAGAGCACAAATAGCAAAGAGCTTTGGCTTCAGGAGTACAATATTGTCATTGTCACTGGCTCCTGAACCATGGTCAGCTCACCTGGAAAGCACATCTGGCTTGCCCATGCTCTGTCTGAGTTTGTGATGCAGTGAAAAGTCAAAGTTAGCTAGATACAAGGACCATGCCTATTGGCAATTAAGTTTCTTGGCTGTCTGGAAGTACTCTAAGTTCTTGTGATCAGTCCACACCTCAAACTTATGCCTGGCACCCTCAAGAAAATGTTGCCACTCCTCAAATGACCAAATGATAGCCAGCATCTCCTTGTTGTGAATCTCATAATTGCGCTCCACGCATTGAGACTCTTGGAGTAGAAAGCCAGAGGATGCCACTTACCATCCTCCTTTGACTGCTGAGAGAGGGCAGCTCCAGTAGCAAAGTCTGAGCTATCAGCTTCAACACAAAAGGGAGAGTCATCATCAGAGAATAGAAGAACAGGCTTTGAGGTGAGTGCCTGTTTGAGGGCATTAAAGGCAGTTTGCTATGCTGCATCCCAGTGCCAAGGAGTGTCTTTAGTGGTGAGATCAAAGAGAGGCCGTGCATGATGTGAGAAATCCTGAATGAACCTTTGATAGAAGTTGGTGAAGCCCAAGAAGGCCTGAACCTCCTTCTTGTTCTTGGACTCTGGCCACTCTGCCACACCAGCCACCTTGACTGGGTCCATCTCAGCCAATCCATGGAAAATGATCAGTCCAAGGTGTTCAACCTTAGTCTGTTCAAATTCACACTTCTCTGGCTTGAGATAGAGCTGGTGTTGGCAAAGACATTCCAGCACAATGCATGTAATCTGACAATGCTCCTCCACAATTTGTTTGGAATGCTGCTTTTCACTCATCACCTTCTTTGATGTGCACATTGTTGTAGCCTCAGCAGACGTCCAACTTAGTGAAGTAGCACGCACCTCAGAGGTTGTTGACAAGTTCCAAAATAAGGAGTAAAGGATAGCAATTCTTTACAGTCATCACATTCAAGATTCAATAGTCCTGAACCAGATGTAGAGATCCATCCTTTTTCTTGATAAAGAAGACTGGAGAAGCCATTGGAAACTTTGAGGGATGGATGCAACCAGGGTCTAAATTCTCCTGCAAGAAGGCATCAAGCTTGTCCTGTTCTCTGGAAGAGAGAAAATAGATCTTGCAGCTGGAGTGCTCAGCATTGGGTATGAGCTCAATAGCATAGTCCCACTGCTTGCGTGCTAGTAGGGAATCAAATAATGCCTTAGAGAAAACATCTTCAAAGTTCTGCAAGTAATGCAGAACTGCATCTCAGAACAACTTAGGAGCAGAGTTAGCAGCAAATGCCTGAGCTAGCCTCTGAGAAGTAGTTTGGCTAGCTCTCATCTCTGCCACAGTTGGGGGAGGTTGTAACGTAGTTGCATAAATCCTATCACCTGCCTCAATAGCCTTGTCTGGAGACTTGGAGGCAGGAGTACACACAAATTCACCCTCACATCTGTCACAACCTGCCAATCTCGCATCCAACTCCGAGACCTCAAACCCACCTCCATACTCCTAGAGGTCTCAGAAGATGACTCCCACCAGCTCATAAGCCAGATTCGATTCTCCACCAGCAACCATAGATGCCACTGCCAATCACCCTGGCTATCAACTCCATCAACTCAGATACTACCCACCACTCCTGGGAAGTTACACAACTTCCCCTAGACATCACTGGACCTCCCCAGACATTGCTGCCCCTCCAATCACTCCAACACCTGCGTTATCCAGCCATCACATCACGCTTGGCCATCACCCTATGCATCACTGCCCCAGAAAACCCCAATGCCACCGCCACCTGTGTCACGACCCACCCCTGGGCCTGAGCCCCAGGCCCGGGACCACACCACACACTCTGGCAAACACCCCTCACACGACCTCGACTTGGGACGAACTCCATGAACACCCAACACGGTCATCACGTCATACCCCAGTCAACTCTGACATTCCTCCTGGACACTCCATGGACACCACTGACAACCCCCAGAGATTCCCGGCACGACGGCACGGCAACCCACACAACATTCAACGCATCAGGCATCATCAGGCATCATTCAACACATCATGCATG
Organism: Termitomyces sp. MG148; assembly: GCA_003313785.1. Classification (NCBI taxonomy): domain Eukaryota; kingdom Fungi; phylum Basidiomycota; class Agaricomycetes; order Agaricales; family Lyophyllaceae; genus Termitomyces; species Termitomyces sp. MG148. The sequence continues at coordinate 4,677 of QLOM01004902.1, read as the reverse complement.
GTCGCTTCATGCAATGCATCATGCATTGCCCTGCGCATCAACCCACGCATCATGCTTTGTCCCGCATCAACTCCCGCATCATGCCTCATCGCGTCCTCTCGTCGCGCCACGTCCTCCTTCACGCGGCGCCACTGCGACTCCCAAAGCAACGGCGCCACTTCCATTCAACACCCGTGGTTTCTCTTTGTCTTTCTAGGTGCTCCGGGACACCATCAGAGCCCCGGAGCAGCCTCCAGACCCAGAACTGGAACCCCGGACCTGCCTTGTTGTGTAGTCAGTATATAAGCCCCCCCGTAGCACTAAGTACGGTAGTCTTGATATTGCCCATACTCCCCGGTTTCCTCTTGTATTGCTCCGGCCTCGTAACTTTGCCTCATACTCGTCTCTGCTCTATAGTCTTGTACTCGTCTCCATTCCTATAGTCTGTATTTGTCTCTACTCTCTTGTTTCGTACCTGTCCTTGTCTCTATTTACTCTCTCAATTCCATCTCCTTTGCTCATCCGTCTCTTTCTATCACTCTCCATCTCTGCCTCGAGTTTCTCCTTCCCTTCCCCTCTCACATCCTGATCTCTTATCTTATCCGGCCTGCATTCTCCACTCCCCTGAGTTCAGTTCCGCACCTGTCGAACTCTAAACTGCCTATTTGCCTATCAGTCCCTTGATTTCCCCGGATAGTCCGCCACCAGCACGCCACCCATCGCGCCGTCTAACCCGAACTTCCTCCAATAGAACCTTCTCATCCAGCGCTCGCCCCTTGCTCACGCCAACCCCGGAACACTTCATCTGATCTCCCTACGCTCCTGGCACACATCACCTCATCCCGGCACCTTCCTCCGGCCCTCTCTAGGTCCCGGCATGTCTGTAGCTGTCCGAGTATGCCTGGTAAAGCCTCGCCCAGAATTGCTGAGCCCCCAGATCAGTGGAACCTGACAACCTGATTGCGGCCGACACCTGCCACTCTATTGATGGGAACCAATACCCGCCAACTCATATAGAGTCCCAGAGTTTTGCCCCAATCCGGAGATCAAAGGTTTGGCCCGGAACATATCTGCAGGAGTACTTAAGTAGTAGGATAGGAATTTAGTCGGTAGTCTTGATATTGCATAACCCCAGCGTATTGTTGCCCAGTGTTTTGTTTTGTGTTTCTCAATCTATTCTGCTTGTGTTTTGTGACTTTGTCTTGTATCATGCTCATTTTTAACTTTGTCTCGTTTTGTGTCTTGTACTTGTCTTGAATCTCTTGCCTCATACTTCTCTCTCTCTCTCTCTCTCTTGTAATTCTTTCCCAGTTTAGTCCTGACTTGTGTTTCTTTTCCCCTTTACAGATTTTGACTCTTCTCCAGTCCTGGCCTTGTTTCTAACTATACTCCAGATTCATTTATCTGTGTCTCTCTAAGTCCCAGTCCAACTCTATCTAATCTCACCTTGCCCGCTTGGCTTGAATCACAGAGCCCATAACCTTCCACGCCTCACTTCCTTTAATCAACATTGCCCCCTGGACTTATCTGGAACCCCGTGCAGCCTTCTGTCTTGTAGTTTGCTCTGGAGATCCTTTAAACGCTTGCGCCTATCCTGGAGCATAGCGTTTTGTACACCAGAGCTATTGCATCTTCCCATAAGGGTCTTGCCCAGTGGACTGAGCCCTTGCGGTCAGCGGAACCTGACAACATCCCTCTTCCATCTGGGCTTCACTCACCACACCTTGAACGTCCTCATAGAGGGCCTCTCTATAAGGGAATGCCAAGGGGAAAGGATCCAGTAAGTCAAGGTCTGCAAAAGGGAGGTGTCCAACTTGGCAAGCATGTATAGCGGCACACTTACAGACTGAGGCTCTATACTCCTCTTTAATTTTCTTGGCACATGTAGAACACCGTCGGGGGCAGCAGTTTATACTCACTTTACCCTTGGCCCAGTCAATTTCAGGGTTGTGGTCACTGGAAGATTCTACTGGTAGACATGCAAACTGATTAGCACTAGGCGGCAGAGACATACAACTCATCTGTTGCTCTACTGAAAACCCTCCTCCTGTAGAACCTAAGGACTCATATAAAGATTTCACTACAGCCTCTACAGAACCCATGGACTTATCCAAAGATTCTATCTCAATCTGTACATTTGAGGAAGGGTTTCCTCAAATGTCTCAGGTAGCAAGGAGCTGGAGAAGGAGCTCTTTCTGCTCTAATGCTGAGAGGTAGCGCACCTCCAATCCCTGAGGGCAGTATCAAGCAAAGTGACTAGGCTTTTCACAGCAACGACAAAGGAGAGGGAGGGACGAGTGTTGGCAAGGAGCATCAACTTTCATGAGAAGTCCCAGAGGAAGAGGACACATGGAGGGAACGGAAGCAGGAGCTGGAGACAGTGAACGCATGACGGGAAGAGGACAAGTAGACTGAGACACTGGATGAGACCCATGACAAAGCTCATGCTGTAACTCCATGAGCTGCCACTGGTCATGTACTACCTAATACCAGAACTCAATATGTGCATCGTCTGGTTATCCTTCAGCCATGCTGTCAATCCAATCCATGAGAGAGGGAAGGAGGTCATCTTGGGAGGTGAGACAGAGCTGAAGACCATCCAGATAGCAGGCCTGTTCAGCAAGAGCTTAGAAGGAATCAATGTACTCATCTAAGGTTTGCTTTCTCTGTCCATATCAATGAGAGTCTTAGGGTGAGAGAAGCTTGAGTGGTCTGCACCTGAGTCTCCAGAGCAAGCAAGCAACCCCAGGCATCATCTTGAGGGGCAGAAGCATCCAAGAGAGCACCTGATGGGGCTGGTTGGGTCATAGAAGCAACAGAGAAGCAGGGAGTAATCCAGTGGAGAAGTGACTTAAAAGGGCAAGAGGGGCTCAAGCAGGCTAAAGGGGGCTCCCAAACCAAAATGTAGAGGCTTGTTCTGCTGTAAGAGCAACCTCTGGAGGCTATGGCTCAGTCATACAGCTGGCAGAGGGGAATCCAAAGTGCATTAGAGTGTATACTGACAATACTCTAATAACTACTCACTTGGCAGAGGAAAATCCAAAGAGAACAAGTCTAGGGATTTCTTATGCCAGGACTAACGCTTCTGAGGCTCTGGAAGCATGGGAAACAACTGTACAGATCAACAAAAATAGCTAACCCTAACCTAAATAGTCAAAAACTTGAAAATTGCTCCAGACATCACAAGACTGCATCTCATGTGACTTGCTTAGTAATTGTGAGGCTAGCCTCATAATGACTAAGCCTCTAGAAGTGTTGGCTACACTTGTCTGAATAATAACTAAAGAACCAGAACACCTCAAAGGCTGAGAATAGTACTAATAGATAGTGTTGAAAGAATAGAAGCAGTAAAGTGAAAGAGTGACAGCAGAAATAAAGAAATAAATAGAGGGAGAATGAAGGAATAAAGAGTGAAAGAAGGGAGAGATGAGGAGTCCTCTGACAATTCCAGTTGTTCACTAAATGGACACATCTTGCAACATGTCGCAACCTCACTAGTTCTTCTGGCAAAGGAAGTTCATCAACTTCCTCCTTGATGGTGACTTGCTTACATGGAGTCTTCCTCTCTTGCAGTTCAGCTGTGTCACTCCTATCTGCTGGGGTGGTTGTCACTGTTTTAACCTCAGACAGTGCCTGTAATGGCACTCCACTAGTGTTGCGTCTTTGTGCAAAGTCCTGTTGAGACTCATTTGCTGGTCATGGCACATTAAGTATCTCCATTGCATCCACAATACCTGTTGCTTGTTAATGTGCAATCGTATTGTAGTCCACAGATTCAGTTGGAGTGGCTGTCAATGTTGCTGTCCCTCTGGCAGACTTATGCTTAAGATACTCTTGTATCTCCAATTCAAATATGCATGTAAATAGTTCAATGTATTCTGTCAAATCTGCTCTAGGTACAGCATGGCCTCTAATGGCCAATAATTGTAAATGCTTCACCATGTAAAGCTGCAAATACTTCTGCATTGATTCCTTCATGACCATTGAAGAACAGTCTAATACTAGCTGAAGCTGTATCAACAAGGTTGATAGCAACCTACAGTCCTCCTCTTCATCAGAGTCCAGTTCAGACCCCAAGTCCAGAACTTTCCTAAGGCCCTTGTGCCTCCCTGTGGTGGCTGACCACCCCTTCCTGCAGTTTCTGCCGGTTGCTGCCCTGTTGGTGCTGTTTCCTTGTCTAGTTGTTCTTCATCTACCCCAGATGTAGATTCTGAGGGCATTGTCTGATAGTGAGTTGTCTGGATTGACAACTGCTTGGGTTCCAGAGATCCTTCATCCAGTGTTTGTTCAGGCTGTCCAGCCTGGAACAGCATACCATGCACTATGGCGCTCATTTGTGTGATGTCTATGTACTGTGTAAGTTTGCTCTTACCTGTAAGGGCGACCTCCAGAGGTTGCGGCTAAGTCACACAACTGGCAGAGGGAAATCCGAAGTGTATTAGAGACAGTACATGTTACAGGGAAGTAACTAATCACCTGGCAGAGGGAAATCCGAAGAGAACAAGTCTAAGGATTCCTCTGCCACGGCGTGGCGCATCAGTGCGGGGGCGGGGGCGTGAGAACGACTATACAACATCTCGGAGAAGTCCGATGACTGCAAGGGAGCGTCCCGGAGACCTCCGGGATGGCCCGAAAAGGAAATGGCCAGAAAAGGAAGTCCGGAGGGTCCCAGAGATCTCCGGGATGGCCGGAAAAGGA
>QLOM01004899.1:0-10325 GCA_003313785.1 Termitomyces sp. MG148 | reverse complement strand
GGTGGCTGGAAAAAGAAGGTGTCAATAGTTTGATCAGGCTGCCAATGCAATACATGTGGTCCATTGGATGAGTTGGCATGGTTGTTGAGGTTGAGGTATTGTCAGAGGATCGGTCTCCAGACCATGTTCAATCCTATTCTGTAACGACAGTGACCAGGTCACCCCCTTTCCGGACTCTAGTTTGCTTACCTATCTCTTATCTGCTCAGGGCCCATTTGATATATTGCTTAGCTATGAGTATTTAATCTCTCATGATACATTCATTAGTTAGTTCTTCCCAAATACCAGAGCTTACACCCGTTCTCTATTTGCGCGAAGACTCTTTCTCTCGTGTGACCTCACCGTAACATCACGCTGCGGTTACATATTTTGAACGCGACAAAGCTCTAGCTTACTGCTTTTTCGAAACTACCTGACTCACTGTCTATTGGCACTCCCTGGTCTGATCACCCAAGGACACCCATAACTGTGAGTCACCGAAAAATCAAATAATTACTAAAATATGGCTTCTAGATATACACTACGCAATCCACCGCCTGGAAGACTCTCGGCTCGCCGATTGAGTCCCACGGCTATCCGCAACACCGGTCCCTTACAGCGCCCCAAAGCACTGCAAGGGACTGATCATGCGAGTACCGAAGATGGTGACCCCCAATCCCACTTCGAGCATCCTGCGAGCACTAACCCTGCTGCGATGATTACCGACTCCAAAACAGAGAATGCTGAGCCTGAAGCCAGCAAGGAGGCTGACCCTGGAAGGGACAATGAGGAGGATTCCAGCCTGACGAGCCCCAACTCCGATGATGACGATCATTGTGACAATATATCTCGAACTCCTGTAATAGATAGCGAGATTAACAAATTAGGTCAACCCTTAAGCGATAATGCACCAACCCGGGAACTCTCCGAGCCACCTCAGGGAGATGTTTTCACAGAAGCCCGCCGGAACATGACGGATGAACAACGAGGGCGGGTTGACCGACGTATGGAAAAAGTCCACTTTGTAGACCAACTGGGAGAATCCTCCCAGACCAAAGGAAAGGGCATCGACCCAACAAATTGGGGCAACATCTACCTTGATGAGGCAGAGGCCGACCCTCAGATCCAGCAGGAAATGATTGATGATTTTAATCTAAGCCAGGATCACCTCGCAAATGATCAAACTAGTCAGTATGTGCCTGAGACTGAAGACACCCTGGAAGGTCCCGATGAAATCGGAGAACCGACTGACACTGAAAATCAGGAACACGACACTGAAATGATATCGTGAGAGGAATTACGCGAATACCTGCGTGACCGGAAAGCACTCGCAAGGATGCTTGACCGTCACCAGAAGAAACAAGCCTCATCCCACAGCAAAAAGAAAGGTCGTGCAGGATCGCTGCCCCTATCGGATGAATTGGAAAACCTTATCCGAAAAGTAGCTAGGGGATCGGCTAAGAAAGCAAAGTATAAGTCAACGACGTCTAAGACAAAGGGCAAGATTGACCCCCTGGCATCCACCAGGCCAATCACACAAGTCACTCCCGGAAGTGCGCTTGGACGCGCACTCGGCCGACTAAATAAACACCACAGACGCCCATCCAACGAATGGAGCACTTCTTCCGATGAAAAATCGGATTCGGAACCATCAGATTCCAGCTCGGATACTGACAGCTACTCCTCTGACTCCAGTAGTGATTCCTCGTATAGTTCTGATGACCACCGAACTGGGACCAGACAACACCGACACTCTAGACAATGCCACAGCCACAAAAGGAAGCGGACGCTCATTAAGCCTACGCCCCCGGAGAAGTATGGGGGACAAGTTGATCTTCAAGCCTTCCATAAATTCCTAACTCATGGGACTGCCTACGTTAAGTACGGATATGTCGAACGTCGTAGGCAGGTGATGGTCTTGTCTGAGTTCCTGACTGGCAAAGCCTATACGTTCTATACACAACGCGTATCTCTAAACCCCGAGAGTTGGGGATTACAGAAGTTCTTTACAGAATTATTCAATTACTGCTTTCCAATCGATTTTCGGAATCAGCAACGCACCAAATTACACAATTTTGTACAAGGAAACCGCTCAGTACGGGATTACGTAGCTGATCTTGATGAACTATTCACTATCGTAGGTGCGGACAGTAAGCGCGCCAAGGTTGTGAAGTTGTTCAATGGATTTCGTGCACCTCTTCGGAAAGCCTTACTCAGGGAACACCTAAACCCCGAGCATACATCATGGAAAGCTATGGTCCGTGAGGCTGAATATCAGGAGATGGCCGAAAACGTCGACGTGCGTGACGCACCGACGACCCACAACCATCAAAACAGAGACACAGGGCAACCCTACCGGGAACGGAACGAAATGAGTAGCCATGGAGGAAAAAATAAGGCTCTCTCAACCTCTAAACGTTTCCGTCCAAACTCGGGACGTAAACCAGGCGCAACCCATGGAACCGTGTCGTCCAGTCCTGGTAATCCAGTTAAACAGTTATATAAAGATAACACATCTGCGAATAAGAAACATACCATGAGCAGTCGAACTCTGAGTAAAGAGGAAAAAGAGGAGCTCAAAGCCTCTGGCAAATGCTTCATCTGCAAAAGGGATGGTCACTTCTCTCGAAACTGCCCTGACAAATCAAGACATTCCTCTAATGGCAATAGGCCCCCAGGTCTCAGTGCCAACAGCATTCGCTTCAGTGAAAGCGTGAACCTCGAACGAACTGAGCAGTTGCGGATCAACAGCCTGGGCGAAACCACGACATCTATCTCTATCGGCATGGTAAAGATAGGGAAAGCACCCGATTCCATAGACTACTCACTACAGAGCTCCCTCACTGGCAAGGAGTATGACAGCGACGGAGACACAATACCTGATCTCCTATCGGTATCCGACTCCGACAGTGAAAACGGAGACTTGACAGAATTCATCGAAGAAAGAGCCACTTTGTCCCCACCTATGGACTTCGAATCAGAATATCCAGCATTAATCGAGGATGGTGAAGATAAGGTTACCTTTATCGAAATAGAGGAGGGGCCACGACGACGAATAGGACATGCCGTGGCTCGAAAGGTTGAAGACCTGCTGGAGAGTCTCCAACCTTATCCTGGGGACCCCGCAAATGTTCTTCAGTTCCGAGGACGCCGCTTTATAGCCTACTTAGTGGAGGGAGAGGAAATCTTGATCCATGACAAGGTGTTCAACACCTTCACTAGCCTTGAGCGTAAAAGAGTAAGGAATGTCAACTTCCCAATCGGGGAATGGTACGCTAACTTACGCCACCTTCACACCGGTGCCCCCATAACCAACCGATTGCCATACCAAACTCGCTTGATTATCAATCCTGAGTGCTGGAACGCCGGCCAGGTCCTGGCCTCTGGAGTCCCCTACCCCTGGGATGATAAAGACCTGGTTCAACGGCAGCACCGCTTTGAGGTGATCCAGGATGATGAAACGTACACTATTTATGACCGCCACTTGGGGTTCCGGACCCAGATTGAAGCGTGTCACCTAAAGAACCCCAAGTTTGATCTAATCTCTTGGTACCGAAAGGAGCTGCAGGCCGGAATGGAAGATTTTGAAGCAGCCTCCTTGCGACATGAGACCGAATGTCCATCCGAAGATGAACTTGACCTCAGATGGTTGTTTGAGCCCGGCAAGAGCCAGACACCCGAAAGAGTTAACAGTGCGGGTATGAGAAGTTGTCCCTCCATGAACCCCATAGGGCTGTATGGTCAGCAAGTACCAATGGGTAACTATCCATCAGTCCAGCGAAACGCCGCACAGGCCAAAGATCCCTCCAGAAAGGTAGCAAAACCCTTGGTTATCGTGGTCAAAATCAATGGTGAGCCGGCCCGTGCACTGATTGATTCCGGATCCCTAGGCGATTTTATGTCCAGCACATTGGTACAGCAACTCCGCCTTCAAAAGAAGGAGCTTAGCTCACCTGTCCCAGTCCAATTGGCTGTTCAAGGCTCCAGGTCCCGGATCAACTTTGGCACAACAGCTAAATTCGAATATCAGTCCATCTCAGAAGCTAGGTATTTTGATGTGATCAACCTTTCAGAATACGATCTTATTCTTGGTACGCCATGGCTATTCCAACATCGCATCACATTTGGCATCAACCCAGCCCGAGTGGTAGTGGGTTCCAATGTGGCGCTGCCACTGGCAGGCGGAGGCGTCGCTAGCCTAGCATCCAGATCCATGCAACTCTATCAAGAAAGTCTAGATCAAATCCGCGATGAGCTGAAACAATACGCGTTGCCCATCTGCAAAACGGCAAGTGAAACCCCCTTACCCCCGCTACGCGCTATAAACCATGAAATCAATCTGATTGACCCTGACAGAATATACCCATGGCGCCCATCTCGATGCCCAGAAGCGATGAGAACTCAGTGGATCGAGAAGCGCAATGCTTACATCAAAAGCGGGCGATGGCAGGTAACCAGTAATGGCAATACTGATCCAATAATGCTTATTCCAAAACCTAGCAGACCAGGAGAACAACCCCGATTGCGCACAGTCTTCAACCTTCGGGCTCGCAATGCAAACACCATCAAATGGTCGTCACCCCTACCAGACATTGATGGGATCCTTTGTCGTGCCTCTAGGGGAAAATATGGCTCAATTCTAGATGAAAAGGACGCGTATGAGCAGATTCGTATCATCCCCAAACATGTAGAACGTACTGCAGTTACCACACCTGATGGAAACATGGTCAGTAATGTAGTTCAGCAAGGAGACTGTAACGCACCTGCTACATATCAAGCCCTAATGAACCACATTTTCTCAGCATACATTGGTCGGTTTTTAGATGTTTACCTGGATGATATAATTATCTATTCGGATACATTAGAGGATCATGTGGAACACGTAAAGCTGGTCATCGATACCTTGCACCGTGAAAAGCTTTACCTGGGTAAAGATAAACTACAGTTTCTGTGTAATGAGTTAAAGGTTCTAGGACGAATCGTAGATGACGAGGGAATCCGTATGGACCCCAACAAGGTTGATGCATTGATCAAGTGGAAGACACCCACCAACAGGGACCTCCTCAGAGGATTCTTGGGCGCCACCGGATACTTAGCTGACAACATAGACCGAGTGAGAATCCCCATGGGCATACTGCATCAGCTAACTGAAGACACAGTGCCTTTTCGATGGGAATATACTCACCAACGCGCATTTGAGGATGTCAAACGTCTAGCATCACAGTGCCGCACACACCATTGCAAGCCACTAGACTATGGTAGATCCGCACCACCCATTAATCTGGTAACTGACGGATGTATCACTGGTGTGGCAGGAGTCATTAGCCAAGGCGAAAATTGGCGCAATGCAAAGGTCGCCGCATTCTATTCAGCTAAGCTGAACTCAGCTCAGCAAAACTATCCAGTACATGAAATTGAGATGCTTGCCAGTGTTGAAACCATGCTACGCCATTGCGACATATTGCAGGGCACCAGGTTCAGGTGGTATACCAATCACAAAGGGCTTATTACACTCCTAGAACAAAAGAACCTATCAGGCCGTCAGGCACGTTGGTTGGAGAAGATATTAGAATTTGACTTCCAAGTAATCTATGTTCCTGGGGCAGAAAATATTCTCTCCGATGCTTTATCATGCATCTACTTGCATGATGAGCCCGGAAGTAGAAGTGAATATACCTACCACGACATTATCAATAATGATGCATTAGGAGACCACCTAATCTCTATGCCTCTCCTCGTCGGAAGGGAAGGCAAGTATGTCGAACTAATAGACTCAACTACCAGCCTGTTGAATGAGGAACCCAATCCGCTTACTGATCCCAGCAATGCCCAGGCACCAGGACAGCTAGAACAGGCTCCACTCAGGAACAATGGTGGCGATGATCAAATGATCAAGGCCCCATCATCCAGACAAAGGAAACAGAAAAAAAAGCACAGGAAAAGACCAGCCGCTGACACTGAGCAGCCAGAGACAGCCATCCCGGCTCGAGTTACACGAAGTTCCGTGCTGAAGGGCCGTCAGCAACGGAAGGAGGGCAAAGGTACAGAAAGACTTACCATACGCATTTCAGCTCACAAGAAAACAGCTGAAAATGAAGCTAATAAGCCAATAAGTCAATCCAACAAACCTAAATTGGATTTAGAAAATGAACGAGATCAGGACATAGCTGAAAAATCACGACACATTGCAGATCTGATTGAGCCCCTGAGCCCAATATCACTGGAAGAAATGTTAGCCGGAGGGCGCGAGCCAGTTGATTTGATTGCAAGTGTACGAAATAAGTACGGGAACGATCCTGACTTTGAGAGTATAGCAAAGAACCCAAAGGAATACAAAAACTTCGAACTCACTGAGGATAACTTGCTATACTTGCGGGTTCACGGAAATCGGGTTTTATGTATCCCCTCTGTCACCGTCTCAGGCCGAAGCATAAGGGAAATAGTCATCTCGGAGGCTCACACAATGTTGGCACATTTAGGCGCCCGAAAAACCTTAACCTACCTACGAGGCCACGTTTGGTGGAAAGGTATGAGTAGCGACACACATGCCTTCTGTGAGTCATGCGTGGTGTGCTGTCAAAACAAATCAACAAACCAACGACCCTACGGACTTTTGAACCCACTACAAGTACCTACTCAACCCTGGGAGGTCATTGGAATTGATTTTGTCGGACCGTTCCCTGAATCAAAAGATCGAAACACTACCTATGATCAGATTACGGTAATAATAGATCTGTTAACTAGCATGGTTCACCTGGTCCCCAGTAAAACCACTTACACTGCACGGAATATTGCTGAACTTGTATTCACCGAAGTATACAAGCATCATGGAATTCCAAGGGCCATTGTTAGTGATCGGGACTCATGGTTTACCAGTATATTTTGGACTCACCTAAATGTGTTGATAGGGACACAGTTAAAAATGTCCACAGCGTACCACCCTGAAACAGACGGAGCCACTGAACGTGCAAACCGAACTGTTACCCAAATGTTGAGGATATGTGTGGGATCAGCTCACAAAGACTGGGTATCCAAGTTACCTGCAATCGAATTTGCGATCAATTCAGCCCGATCAGACAGTACAGGGTACGCACCGTTCTTCCTGAATACTGGGAGAATGCCTAGAAACATGCTGTGGAATAATCCATCCAAAGACGAATTCCCAGGGGTCCGTGTATTCGCACAGAGACTAAAGACAGCCATAATGGCTGCGCACGATGCGATACTCATGGCTCGAGTCAAACAAACGAGGAACGCAAACCGGAAACGTCAACCCGTACCCTTCAAACAAGGAGATTTTGCTTACGTGTCAACAAAAAATATGAGCTTTCCCAAAGGAACGCCACGTAAGCTGATCCCAAAGTATGTGGGGCCATATTTACTTCTAAAAGATCATGGCAACTTCTCTTTTAAGGTACAGTTACCAGCTCATATGCTGCGACGGGGGATACACGACTCATACCATGCCTCATACTTGAGAATCCATCATCCTAATGACGATCGACGATTCCCTGGTAGACTTTACTCACAGATTGTGGCGGACACTGAATCTAACGGTGAGACGGAGTGGACCGCAGATAAGATTGTCAGCCACGCAGGATCAAAAACTGACTCAATTTTTGAAGTCCTGTGGCACCCTGGCGACCGGACCTGGCTCACCTATGATCAGGTCAAGGACCTTAATTTGCTGCAGCCCTATCTTGAGGCACAAGGAGTAATCGATATCAATGATCTCCCCCTCGGCAATGGAAAGCCACCTTTGGACGACCCCCAGACCTTTCTAGGGACGATACAGTTCACTCTCCATAAAACCCCAACCACTCCTCAGACCATTCAACATGATTCGCCCCATCCAGATTCAACCCAGCACTCAACACGGTCCTTTGCCCAGTTCCCTCGCTCTAAGTCTACCTCCAACACCCTCTCTATCCCTCTGATGTCGCAGCGACCCAAAAACCACTACAAACGGCACCCTCTTCTTGCTGCACGCCCCAATGGCCTAGTTCAGCTCACCTCCGTTGACCCCAACCTTGTAGTGCACCCCCTCCAGCTGCAGGAATATGCCAAGTACAATGCCGAGATACGCCGTCATGGGGCCACCATCAATTATCAGGCACCTGCTGAATATGCTGAATTTGCCGCAGCATATAACGCTTCTAAGGGGGACAACCCGTGCAAGTTTGCCACATGGAAAGGAAACTCATACGATACCGATAGCTTCTCTATCCCCGCCAGTCTTCTTAAATATCCTTTCTGCGATGACCGGTACAGTGACCTTTGCGTATTCGGACTGATCAAGCCCAATGGTGAAGTTAACGATACCAAATGGGAGATGATGAAAGATGCCCTTGACCGCCCCCACCGCGAAGCCGTCTGCAATCAGGCTTGAGCTGATGCCCGTTGCGAGCAAAAAGCATTCAAGAAGCGCAGGTACGAAGAAGATCACCCTGAAGGATTCTATATTGGATGCTCTACTGCCTCGACTTCTACTCGCCAAGCTCGCAGACCCCGCCGGTCCCAAAAGGCTAGGGACCCCGCTCCACCCTCGGACCAAGATGCAGAAGGCGAGGATGACAATGAAGCCGGCGGCTATGCTAACGACGACGACGTCATGGGCGAGGAGCCTCCCGTCGCTTAGACCCATACGCATTCCACTACTTAACCAAACTCAATGTCCATTCGTTATATTCATTCACGCCATGCACCTAGACCCACGTAATCGCCATCCAACTTCGATCTCAAGCGTTCGACTCCGAGATGATACATCTTTTCTTTGCTTCTTACCAATCATTCGCCGCTCATTCAGACTCTTGGTGAGGCGTCCTTCACCTTGTTCACGACACCTGGAGGGCGTATGTAATGACAGTGACCAGGTCACCCCCTTTTCGGACTCTAGTTTGCTTACCTATCTCTTATCTGCTCAGGGCCCATTTGATATATTGCTTAGCTATGAGTATTTAAGCTCTCATGATACATTCATTAGTTAGGGCTTCCCAAATACCAGAGCTTACACCCGTTCTCTATTTGCGCGAAGACTCTTTCTCTCGTGTGACCTCACCGTAACATCACGCTGCGGTTACAGTGTAGTTCAATTGTCTGTGGAGTCCACGCCCTTTAATACACCCCTCTTGATGTCTCTCCGTCTGATACGGTTTCTCTCTTCCCTCATCTTCATCCCCTCTTTTTTTTCTTGTATACTGTTGTTCCCTTCGCTGCCTCTTTGCGTGGAGCTCGGGTTGTGGACGCAAGTTTTTGTTAGCTATGAAGCGCGCGCCGCTTCTCTATATCGTCGGGATTGACTCTGCCCGCTATCGATGGTTCTGTTTTCGCTGGACTTGGGTTACAAGAATCAGGTACGTCTTTCTATGTTCGTTACATTTTCCTTCTGACGTGATTGCGTTTGGGCAGACCTTGTTGCGACGACCATGACAAACAATTTGACCTCAGACATTTCCTGTTTTGACATTGTCGCGACTACTTCCTGCCCCCAGCCGATTGTCTCCTATTTCTTGCATGTATTGCTGTCTCTTGAGGAAGCTGACTCTGCCACTTTGGAACATTAGATGAATGAGCATCGTGTGCAAAAGTTATCAAGCCTCAGGGAATGTCGTCTTTTGTTGGCTCATTATCTGTTGAACGGTTTGTGTTGTAAACGGTGTACCCTCGATTGCGTTAAACTGCCATTGTCTGTTACACCATCTCAGTTGCGGCAGCAAGTACTTTACCAGTTGACAACATATGCGGAAATGTCTGTTGTTGACTTACATTTATTCTGTGTGAGCTTGGGTCTTGACAAAGCACGTATGTCATACGAAACTCGGTTAAAGCGTTTGCGTGGCATGTTATCAAGCTCCTGTGGTAGATTTTTGTAGCCTGATTTATTGATTTTTCTTTTGTTTTACCCCTTTTTTGAATAGTCTGGAACTCTGAATGCTGATCGAGTGTATCAATGTCTTTCATTCTTGCGTCAGAATGACAAGACAAAAAGGCAAAACAGTTTTGTTTTGTTTCTCTTTCTACTCATGTTTAGTGCCGCCGTAGATGTTTTTTTTAAGATTGTTGTACGTAGCCCTCTAGTCTCTCGTTCATGGGTTCTTATATTGCAAAGTGTAGTCTTCTCGCACCTGAGAGTCGTCTCGAGAGACGGTGTTTTCAAAGTCTTTCCCGATTTTTCGTTACTTACTTTGGGTGTACAATCAAAACTCATTTGCTTGATCGCTCCGAGTGTTTCCGCATGCAAGTAGCGGGCGCTGCGGTCAAAGACCGCCCTACAGAGTGAAATATCACATGAAAGGAAAAGTGTTTCCCACTGACTGGACAAAGATCAGTTCGGCACGTTCAACCGT
>QLOM01004898.1:0-12657 GCA_003313785.1 Termitomyces sp. MG148 | reverse complement strand
ATACTTTGGATTTCCCTCTGCCAGCTGTGTGACTGAGCCATAGCCTCCAGAGGTCGCCCTTACAGCATCCTCCAGAAAGGAGGAACGGAACAAGAGGACATATTTTGGGACGTGATAGAACATGATGTGACTCACTATCCCTGGTACCTCCATCTACTCACGTAGCTACACGTTGGTAACCATGATACCTCAGTATATATGCGTAGTCTTCACGTGTCGGTAACTACTGGGATTGTTCACAGTTGGCACTACATGGTCCGCTCTCTTGAGCAGCTCTCATCTTCTGCATGAAAACTCATGGGAGGAGTAATGGACCTAGAGGGGGGTTAGATATGCTGCCATCATTGGTGAATCACCCACAACAACAGATGCCTACTTCAAATATGCCAGACGCCCAACTGGTGGACCCGAGCCCTGCAGCCCCAACGTCCAGCAGCCTAGCAACCTCAGGGGTTAGGGTGAGTAGACTGTTTGAAGCAGTTGTTGGGGGTCCTGAGGTGAGGACACCTGACATTGCTCTGCAGGACAGGACCTCTCACCTAGAACCTACTGGAGAAGGGATAGCGGGGGAGTTTTTGAGCGCCCTCAACCCAATTGCAGGGCGGAGGCCAGCACCTTCGCCCGCAGGGCCTGCCCCAAAGCATAGTAGGCTTCAGGCTAAGACACAATTGCCCATGGCGGTGAAGGTAGGACTAATGCTGGCAGACATAGATTGATACTTGCAGGTAGCCATGCAGGACGCTGATAGTCATGTGCCAGCCGGCAAAGGATTGACATATATGTGCACCCCAGGCATGGCTCCTGGCTCCTCTGCCCCTCGTTGGGCCCCACCACCACAACTGCACTCCTCCATGGGGGAGGCCTTGGCTCAGGTAAAGTCTCCTTTGGTAGACCTAGGCAGACCTTGTACTTGGCAGAGATTGTCGTCTGCTGACACCTACTGGCTGGCCACCCCTGAACGTGTTCCTTCTCCCTTTGCATGTGACAACAACGTTTACGTGGTGACTATGTCCAACAAGCAATTGACATGCATTTTCCAAGCTTATGGCATGAGTGTCTTGTAACGTGGTAAGTCTAATTTGCCTCAGGCTCACCTATTGCTGTCTTTGGCCTCATGCACACCGCTACATTGGCCTTAGCTCTTCTTGTGTTTGAGCCTTTTGCCTGAGGGCCAGCCTTTGTAAGAGGAATGCTTGACATCTGCAGAACTCCTTCCACAGAGTTAGCAATGCAAGGAGCGAGCAAGAATCGAGCGAGCGCAGAGGCAGGCAGGAGTTGGGCAAGAGGCAAGCAAGGCTAACAGAGGGTCGGACGATAGATAAGCTTACGGTTGGTTCAGTGGATAGGCCAGAAGAACACTGCTATTGTTCAGCCTGGGGATATTCTATCCCACAGGATGCCTATATATGATATATTGGTGGCTGTGCTATTACTAATACTGTTTACTAACTGGGCCCTGGTATGTAAAGGAGTATGACTAACAATAATCAATGCTGAGTAAGGTCCAGGCATATGACTCATCAAGGCTGACTACTACAAAACAGAAGGGAAAAGAGTGGGCCAAGCAACCAGTTGGATCTGCTAGGAATAGGCGTATCGTCAGACTAAGCTCAGAATAGGATTGGACATGGTCCAGAGACCGATCTCCTGACAGCCTTGTGCATTGTCACCATGTGTTTTTTTCTGGTCTTATGTGCCATGGCCTGATGTGCCTTTTCCTGGTCATGCACCTGGTCTTATATGCTGTGACCTTTGTGCTGTGGCCTTGCTTTTCTTCTGGCCTCATGTATCTTATGCGTGTACATTGGCCTTATGTACCTCACATGCCTTCAGAGGTACTTTCACCTACTCCTGTCAGGGCTCACATAGCCAGTTATATTCTTTGTTACCCTTACTTCTTGTTCCTTGTTCTCCATAGTGTGTGGGCATATACCTGTGACTAATGCATGCCCTCAGATGTGATGTGTCATCTGCAAAGGATGCACAACAGAGCACAGGATAAGCAGGCCCCCAAGGTTGGCTTTCATCATGGGATTGCTCACTCTCTGTCTTGTTCATCCTCTGGCCAAGTTGCTGTCAGGGGACTTCCATTTTTAGAACTTCCTTTTTCAGAACCCCAGAGTTCTCTGGGGATTTCCAGAGATCTCTGGGATGCTCCCATGCCTTCTGAGAAGTACTGTATAGTTGTTCCCATGCCTCTGCCACCTGTGCTAATGTGCTGTGCTGTGGTAGAGGAATCCTTAGACTTGTTCTTTTTGGATTTCCCTCTGCCAGGTGATTAGTTGTATTTTCTGTCGTACTGTACTGTTTTTAATAAACTTTGGATTTCCCTCTGCCAGTTGTGTGACTTAGCCACAACCTCTGGAGGTCGCCGTTACAGCAGAACAAGTCTCTTAATCCTAGTCTGGAAGTCTCCTATAGCCACCAAAACTCCTCTGGCTCCTATCTGTTGCTTCTTCACTAGGCTTAAGTACTAACATTATCTATGTCTCAGCTGGCTGCTTCAGAAGCTTTCTTGGATGCCATGGCCTCTGGCAAGGAAGCCTGGACCCGCCTGCTCTATCTAGAAATGCAAGTGCAACTTACTCAAGCCTTCCTTACTCAGCACACCACCAAACTCACCCACCTCTGCCAAACTACTAAAACCATCTCTGACTCCCTCTGCATGCTCCTTGACCGCCTTGCTCTGGTGGCAGCCAACCCCCTGCTACCTATCCTGCCAGTGCAATACCCTTGCACCGCATGATCCCCTCTCCTGGCATGAGAGCGCTCCAACATTCTGTGCCCAGCAATCTCGGACATGTACAATGGTGACCACACGTCTGAGGAATGTTTCCTCCAATCTTGCATCACCTACATCCAACTCTGCAGTGACAACTTTGTCTTTGACAAGCTGAAGATTGCGTGAGTCTTGTCTCACATGAAGTTGGGACAGGCGGCCACCTATGTGATGAGGGTTTTTCAATGCCCCAGTAGCATTGAAAGCTTTGCGGACTAGGCCAAGTTCAAATAGGAGTTCTAAGACAAGTTCTTCTTCTGGAACCCAGCCAAGACCACCATACTGGTCCTGTAAGACAGAGACTAGTATGACCAGGAAAAGCAATCCCTGGACAAGTACATTGACTTGTTTCATATGCTAGTAGAGCAGGCCAAGTACTCCAATGGTTTGCAGCTCTGCCTTACCTTTTAAGAAGAGCTCCATTGATCCTAATGGAGTGCATTGACAACCTTGCAAAGGAATGCCTTGCAAAGGGATGCTTGGCAGACAACCAGGTCCTATTATAGTGTCAGGTAGCTTAGAAGCAGTGGCAGCTCATGGAGCTCAAGCAAGACTAACGCAAGGCCACAACCCCCATGTTGTTTTTGTGCCTACTCATTATGCTCCCACCAATTGGCCACTTTTGCCCCAACATCGCTGTCGGCGGCACCTTCAGTACTACTCCTGGGTGCTCCAATTGACATAGACACCTCTTGGCAGCACACACCCCTCTCCTTCTTGTGCCAACGCTGCAGGCCACCACAGGGCCACTTTGCCTGCTATTGCCTCCAAGGCCTAGAGGTACAATACATATTCCTAAAGGAGTAGGAGTTGCTACTCCTGCAACTCCTGGCAGCTCGTGATGCAGCTAGAATTCCTTCTTCAGACACACCTGCTTCAGAAGATGCATGTGAGATGTTTCTTATTGCTGGAGGGCTGGAGGAGCCAAAGGAGGGTTTTTAGAGGCCTGGACAGGTAAAAAGTACACCTCTGTTACCTAGTGCTAACTAGTTTGCATGTCTGTTGGTTGTCTGTTGGTAAAAGAAATCAACACAACTTCTGTCAACAACTCAGTACCCCTAATCATAAGCACCACTCCTAACGTATCCAACAACTCTCCTGAGCCCTCCCTGACTCCTCTGTGGATGTGCATTCCTGCCTGGGAGCGCCGTTTCTCCTGCCACTATGTTATCACCTCTACTCTATCATCAAACTGGCTCTAGATGAACATGAAAATCAAAACCACCAATACGCAACAGACCTGGAGCATAGTTGTCCTCCTGGACTCTGGAGCGACGGGACTCTTTGTGGACACTAGTTATATGGAATGGCACCAGCTTACTACTTGGCCTGAAATGTTGTCAAATAAGTCGCAAAGCCTTACAGTCACACAGCAAAACCAGATCGGAATGCGATTCTAGTACTATATTGTATAACAGTAAAATTGGCTGCCTTACATAAAGCAGCCATACAATAATATAATGTTTAATTAAAATTAATAAAATAATTATTATTTGATATAATAATTATTGTCTACTTTTTAATAGTGTTCTAAGGCTGAAGGTCTGTTACATGCCTCTCTTTTAGACTGTGAAGCAGTCTACATGATGGAGCACAGAGCATGTGTGTATGTACAAGAATATAAAAGGACTATATAAAATGTTTGTGTGTGGTACAGGTAGAAGCATATAATGCCTCCACGGCTCACAATGCATTCTCATCTGTCAAAAAATACAACACCAACATTAACCAACAGTATGAATTGAAAAAGAAGATGAGCCGCCTACAAAAGTTACGCAGATGGCGGACATACCAGTTTGCTGGCCAAGTCAATCCTCATGTTCATGTCAATGTTAGCCAACAATGTCGAGGCAAGAGGAGCTTGAACTGCAGTGTTGTGAGATATTGAAGATAGAGGGTACAGTCTATGTTGAGACTGGCACTGCTACAGATCACAACAATTGAGATTCATCCCAATTGGGTAGTACATGCCACGCTCAAGGTGGACTTGTTCTTGAGCATGTTCATGTGCTAGTAGCACGTGAAGCTGGATCATGTTGTCCTCGGTAGGCACTTGCCAGTTATCCTACTGCTGTATAGTGGAGAGCTTGTCATATATGTTGAGATAATGGTGCTGCTCATTGTCTATTTCACAGTAGTGGTCAATTGAGGCATTTGCCTCAAAAAAGTGAGTTTCAAAGTAGACCATGCTAAAGGTGTAGGTGTTTGTCCATCCATTCCAGTGGGATGCTGTTTGCCAACATTGTATGCAGAACATCTGCATCCGTCAAGTTGATTGCAGTAGCAGCATCAAAATGGGGAGGTCTGAGCTAGACATTGGTCCAGCTCATGGGAATGAGGGGTGTGGAGGCATTGGCGGCATTGCAGTCCACAATAGCCTCTTGATAAAGTCAAGAATGGGCAAAAATCAAGGCAAGTAGCCTTGCAAACTGTCCATGCGCTTGTCTAAAGGAGAATAGATCCCAAGTCAAGACATGTCCTAACAATGTTCATGAGTGCAGTAGTTCTGCATGAGTTTGTTGAGTTCAAAGGTGAATCACACACCTTTGGAGTTGAACCCAGTCAATGTGAAAAACAGCCCTCCGGCACAATCCTTCTATCGCAGGTAACCTTCTGGAGTCAGCATGACCACCAGATTTATGTGATGTGAGAAAAGAGCAAGGGGCAGAGTGATATGTTTGTACTCTGGTGTATACACCAGAGCCATTGTCCAATCCCACAGAAAAGAGTAGCAGTTGAGGCTGATGTGCTGGAATTCATGCATCAGATAATAGGCTTCAGTGCATGTAGCCACCAATTTGAACTTGTTTTGTGAAAGCTCATAGAGCTTTTGCAACTGTTGGGGGTTCATAGAGAACTTCTATGGCACCACTCTTCCAATCTCAATTGAGGTATGGTAATACCTCTCTCTACGTTCTTCCTCATGCATATTTGCGGCAATAGCCTTGTCACTCACAAAGATGGTATTGGTCAGGCAAGAATAGTAAAAATGACAGTCTAATGCATTGCTAAAGAACTAGTTGGAACGTTTGATGGCCATGCTGTTGACAAATACTTCTAGGCTGTCTGGAATTCTCCCCATGGCCTGCTCCACCTGGTCTCTATCTGTCTTCAATTGCTGTACAGCCTTGTGCTTGGCATAAGCAGCAAGTTTTTTGTTTTTTGCTAACCGCTGTCAGCAGTTAGTCAGGGTCTCTCCTTCTGATGGTGTATCCACTAGGTGGACTCTGTCATCACTCTTGTTGCTCAGCTCATCTAGCCTAAGCAAAGCCAAGGTGGGCAATCGTCCTTCCACCTTGTCATCATTTCTTGTATCCTGCTTTGGGACCACAAACAAGTAGATCTTTAGTAGTGCCTCAAACTGCACCACTGGCAAGAACTGTAACCCAGAGCCATCTGCTCCTTGGGAAACTCCTTCATTGAACATGACCACTGACAGTACCAAGTTGTCCTGCTGCTTTGTGGGCCCTGAAGTCAGGGCAGGTGCATGTGCTGACAAGGGCAATCCTTGTAAGCTGGTGCCTACAGGCTCTTTTGGTATGTAGAGATGCTGTATACACTTCTAGCACTGTTACCCTGGTCTGCCCTGCCTCCTGGGCCATAATGTGCGCTCTGAGGCGCTTTGCTTCAGCCTGTTCCTTGAGTGACGTTGGCTGCCTCTTCAAGGCATTAGCAAAAGTTTTGATAGTGTTGTTGTTATGCTGTTGCAGCATAACAATCTTATCAAACAGCCCAGTTATCACAACCTGAACAACAGGATCCTTTAAAAATAACAATTTCAGCAGCACTCTCTGGCCAGCAGACACCAAACATCTCTATACGCTCTCCACTTAAGGGTCCAAAACCTCTGGAAGTGTGCCCACCTCTTTTCCCTTTCCCTTCTCAGTATATGAAATGCATCACAGAGATGGCACATGCTTTGGTGAGTGGAACCACCAACAAGGGGGTGTTTTATGTCTGGGTTGATCTTGCATTGGCCCTCACAATGTGGGCTTGTCCCGTCTGCACCCTATGAACTTGCACAGCGCTTTTCCACATGCTGGGTAACTTCTTGGAGGCAATTGCCTCTGTTTTCTCCTGTAAGCCTCTCTGGGAGGCAGTGTTTGGTCTTGTTGTTGTCAAGGTTGGGCTATCTCGACTTGTCCCTGTCTTTGTTATGACAACTCCTTGTCAACTTTTATTAGAGCTATCTGTGATGCAGTTAGTGCGTTCTCCTTCAATGGGATTGCACTTGCACTATGGGCCTGTGCTAGCAGAAACTGCATTGGCATGCCCTACATCACCTGCTGCTGATCCATCTGTTGTCCAAGACCAGCTGGTCCTAGAAAGTACGGTACTGGCATGAATTGTGGATAAAATTGTTGTTGTCTAAATTGGGCAGGAAGCTGCCCAAACTGGGACATCATTGGGTACAACGCCACACTCAGCGTTGTCATTGATGGCAGCTGTTGTTGTTGTTGTGGGGGTGGTTCTTCTTCTCCTCCAGAACTCTGCAGGTTTTGAGGCTGTGACTGAGGCATTATACCTTGAGATGGGTACAACATTTTTTGCAGACGTTGTTGTTGTTGATGAGAGAAAAGAAAAATTCTTACTCATCAAGTTACATAATCTAATCCAATCAAAAGATCTGCCTTTTTGATCCATACTATCTGATCAGATGACATCTTATCCATCTTATCTATATGAATTACACCTGATCCAATTGTGATCTTATCACTCTTTGATAAGATAGTAGATCCAATCTTTCATTGAATCTGGCTTACTCAGGCTAAGCACTCATGTGCTTAGCAAGCTGACTTGGGCATTTGACGCCCTGCAGCTCTAAGCATTGATCCAAAGCTGCAAGCTTTGAACAAGTCTGATATAGCTCCTACGTCATATCACTAGCACTCCACCATACCTCAAATTCAAGATGTGTTCCCTCCTGCCATCAATGGCCCAGGATCTCCTTGATGAACCATTCTTGTTTATCACTAGCGCCAAAGTCATAAGTTTCAGGTGTCATCCAATTTGGGAACGTAGCATTATTGTTTGTATTGTATCATCTGAGTAACAATACATGAAACTTGGGCATGATGCATCTGGCTTATAGAGCTGCAGGTAGCTCCAGTGTATAGTTCAATGTACTTGGTTCTGCAACCAAGATCCTGTAGGGTTCAATGTACTTTGGACACAACTTCTTTGCCCTCCCTTTTGGAAGGTTAAGGTTCTCAGTCAATAGGTATACTAACATGCTAGTGATGACACCCAAAAGTTGCTAAGCACTGTCAGAGTCAATAGTAGCCTAGCGCAGTTATAAGTAAATGCATTGGGCACACTAAGTAATAAGGGTTGAGTCCTGGTAGGGTCCCAGAAACACATGTAAGTGAAGGAAAAGTTATTGAAGTTAAAAAGAAATATGCTTAGCATAGCTAAGCACTTATAACTAGGCCATAGGTGCCTAGGTCAAGTTTGCGTAGTGTCTTGATTAGTCCTGTAGGTGGACTAGCGTAAAGTGTACACTTGTAGTTGGTGCCTAGTATGTGAGGAGTCAAAGAGGGGCTATAAACTCTGGTGATTTCCTGGTAATTGTGGTAGCTATGTACAGTTTTTATAGAAAAGGTAAGAAATCATATGTAAAATATCACTAAAGTTGTATAAATGAAAAATATAACTTAAAAAGTATTGATGAGGCTGTGTGCTAAGCAGTAGGATCAGTAGCTAAGCGTGAAAATAATGAGCTGTTTGTCACTTGTCAATTTCTTTAGCCATCGGCTAGTACTCCATTCTTCAATTATCATAAGTCCCTATGTTGAACTTAGAGCAAAACTGCTCCAAAACATGCTAAGGAATGTTAGTAAGCACTAAGGAACATTGGTAAGCACTAAGGAACATTGGTAAGCACTAAGGAACATTGGTAGGCACTAGAGAGAGTCAGTAAGCACTAAAAAACGTTGGTAAGCACTAAGGAGCATTAGTAAGCGCTAAAGAATGTTGGTAAGCACTAAGGAGTGTTGGTAAGCGTTAAGGAGCATTGGTAAGCGCTAGAGAGAGTCGGTAAGCACTAAGGAACATTGGTAAGCACTAGAGAACATTGATAAGCACTAAGGAACGTTGGTAAGCACTAGAGAGAGTTGCTAAAATATAGCTTTCTGTGCTGAGTCTGAATAGAGTCTCATCACTGGGCGTTCTCATTGTTTTGAGGTATAGGAGAGTCAGCATACTCTCTTGCTGGCATCAACACATCTGCAAGCATAATGTCTTGGCCAGACAGTCCAAGGCCACCGGCTTTTGATTTGTAATTTGACGTTACTGTCATCTTTGGCTGAGCCTGCTCAAGTTGCTCAGCCTCTATGTCTCAGGCTTTGTGCCGCTCCTGCAAGTGTCGACTTTGTCAAAGTTTGTTTGCTTGCATGGCCTGAAGCTCCACTACATGCTCTTTCACTTCCTTGTAACAATGATATGGTAGATCATTGCCTTGAGGGTCAATGCAAATATCTGCATTGACATAGTCATGCGTATTGTGGTGTTTGCTGACTCTATTGCTCTTGAAGTATCTTGAAAGACAGTCAGCAACCTTGTTCAATTCGCCTTTGATATATATAATGTCAAAGTTGTATCTCAACATGTAGTCAATCCACCGGCATTGCTGGGGGAACAAGGTTGCTTAAGTCTTAAAAAACTCAAGCACTTTATGATTTGTAATAATGTGGATCTTGTATCCCATCAACTTGTCTTCCCACTTGAAGAGTACCTCAGGTATTGCCAGTGTCTCCAACTCATGGATGGCGTAATTCTGCTGTGCCAAGGTGAACTTCCTCAACATGAACCCAGCTGGTCTACAATTCTGCCAGGAGCTTCCCTGGCCATACATTGCACCAACTCTGTTTTTGATGCATGGCAGATGAGCCAGATTGGCTCATCATGCCTGGGGTCAATTGGCCAAATAACCGGAGTCTTTGAGCAGATCTGCTTGATCATTTCAAAGCAATGCTGGTGTATAGGTCTCCATATGAATGGAGCCTTGTTCTGTGTAATGGACATCAATAGTCCAGTATATGCTGTTATATTGGACAGACAGTTGCCAATATAGTTCACCAGTCTAACGAACCATTGGACATTGTTATACATCCATGGCACGTGCCACTCTTGTATGTGGTTGATTTTGTCCTAGTCAGAGTGAATACCCTGACTGTCAATTTTGTGTCTGAAGCAATCTACTGTCTTGGCATACAATTTGCACTTCTTCCACTTGAGGTACAGCAAATTGGACTTCAATTGCTCAAATATAACACAAAGATGCTCTTTGTCTTCTTCTATTGAATTTGAATATATGAAAATGTCGTCCAGATATATATTGATACGGCGGCCCGCTGTGATGGAAAGACATAAGAAATGTATTATGTTTCAGCTAGGTACAAAGGAAAAACATTAAAACATGCATAAAACTGCTGAAACCTGTAAGCAAGCATGTTCCACAGCCAAAACCTGTGGGCTGTACGTACTATAGTATTCCACACTTCCCGACAATCCTAAAACTGGTCCAAACGTCTAAATCGGAGCACAGATGGTGGAGATATAGGCCTAGCTTTGAAAGTCGACGATTTGTTGATGAGAAATGATAGCCGAGGGCTTCCATCAATCAATCAGTGATGAAACGGAGTTAGATATTGATAGGAATGATAACCGAGGAGTGGCTGTGCTGATTTAATCACGGAATGATCTGGAGATGAAAATAGCTGCGGCACTCGGCGGCCATCATTTGATGATATCACGGAGTGATCCAGTCAGATCATCAGATTGATTTGATAAGATTAGAAAGATAGGCTATCTAATCTCGGATCACGATCGGCAATCAGCGCATCAATCCCATCAAACCTTCGTGACTTTCCTTCCCGGAGCCCTACAGCCCTCAATAATAGTGCTATCCTGCCCCTCTGAGTACCTCCGGACTCCCCGGAACTGCGCAGACACAACGGAAGGACCCGTAGCAGGTCTCAAATGACAGAAACGCGGAACTGGAGGCTGGAATTAGCCTAAAACCGGCTGCCGGAATAAAAACTTTTCAATTCAGTAAAATTTACTGAATTGAACCTCAGCAGGCTCAATCTTAACCCATACCCGGACCAATGAGACGCTTAGAGGCCCCAGATCACGCATGGTCTGTGCACAAACAGGAGGATATAAATAGGAGAAGAAAAGGGGGACCCAGCTAAGGAAAACCTGTGCAGCTCGGGGTCCCCAGGGAGTGGACTACTTAGGCTAATCAGTAAAGTACTTCAGACCAGCTTTAATAAAGCTTATTGCCTACATTTGTGTGAATTAAGTTCGCTCAAATTAAAGCTTGAACTTTGTTAATCTAGTGAATAAACCATTTGTGTGGCTCGGGGTCCCCAGAGAGTGTGACTACTTAGGCCTATCATTTAGTTGACTTTACTAGGGTCGCTTTTTGGTATCTTTTTAGAGACCATTTATATTGTGGACTACTTCGGTTCATTATAATAATAAATTAAAACTACAAAAACCATTACAACTTTATTACAAGTGTTAGTTTCTGTGTCATAGCCCCACAAAACTCACAAAAGTTTAGTTGTCTACACTGATTAGAGTCCCTCTGATTAGTTCAACAAACCCTACATTTTGCATCAATATGGACAAACCTCCCAATCACATCCCAAAAGATAGAGGTCATCAACCTCTGAAATGTTGTAGAAGCATTGCAGTCTCTTATCTGCATTATGTTACTGACTATGTTCTTGTTATTGATGAAAACACTATCTTTGGAATGTTGGACAAGCAAATTCTCACTTGTTTGTATGCATTTGTCAGGTCAATTTTTGACCTGAACTTTGCTCTTGCTACATCTTCCTAAATCACTTCCTGATCTAGAAGTGGTATAACATCCTTTACCATATTATCATTGCATTGGCATGCATCCAACGTAGTCCTCAACATACTATCCTTCTTTGGGATGCACAGTAACGGTGCAGCTTGGAAGACCAGTCTTGCCTCCCATCACTGAGCTCTCAAGTACCAATTGGTCTTGTTTCTGAGCTGCTGCTGCAGCACCATTGGGCATTGTGGCAAATAGTACTTATAGACCTTATTTTCATCAATAAGATTGATTTCATGGTTGACTTCATGCCAAGGAGGTAATTCCTCCTTGGTTCCATTTAGGATATCTACAAATTCCTGCGCCACTGCAGCCATAGGCTTGGAATATCCTCCTTTGTAAAACCAATGGTTTTACCTTTGCCTTTCAGTCCTATGTCTTGATGTGGAGGTCCAGTTACTTTTGCTTGTGCTACTGAACAAGTGTACTGCTTTCTGAGGGCAGTAATCCTTAGCTCACTCTTGTCTGATATGTGCAGTTGGATGGGCACACTTTCTTTGATTCTCTATGATGTTACAGATAGCCCATCAAAGTACACCTTACTCGGTGGCAAAAACCTGTTGTCACTAGCCTGATGATACAATTCTTCTTTTGGCATCCAGCATGGTCCATTTCATGCATACATTGACGCTACAAGTTCATTCCACTCAGCAGGCATTTGAGGATTAAATGCCTACTCAAATGTGGGATGTGGTATAGGTCAATCCTAGATTGACCTATTTGTGCTTGTAGAGGACGTCTCATCCTCCATCACTATCCGATCATTGCTTGACACAAGGTCCTCAACCTTGATTCTTGACAACGTCAGCTGGCATTCCATGCTTGATGTGTGCTGAGGCCTCTTGTCCTCAGACTTGTACTGCTTCTTACTCTTTTTCTTGGAGATTTCCCCTCTCTTCAGAGTACTTTGTACTTTAAAGCCTCACTTTTTAGCACCATCAGTGCTAGACTATTTGCTGGCAAGCTCACACAATCTTGCTTCTTGCTTTTCATCCTCTACGGTGGG
>QLOM01004897.1:0-17537 GCA_003313785.1 Termitomyces sp. MG148 | reverse complement strand
GAAGGGTATAACGCCATCCTCGTCATAGTCTGTCGTCTCACCAAGCAGGCCATCTTCATCCCCTGCCACACCACCGACGATGCCCTGGAGTTTGCCAGACTCTTCCTCAAGCATGTCTTTTCCAAGCACGGCCTCCCGGACAATATCGTCTCCGACCGGGGCCCACTGTTCACCTCCCAGTTCTGGCAGTCTCTGTGCAAGGCCCTCGACATCAAAACAAACCTCTCCACCGCCTACCACCCGGAGACCAACGGCCAGACCAAGCGGGTCAACCAGACCCTGGAACAGTACCTCCGCCTCTATGTCAACTACCTCCAGGACGACTGGTGCTCCGACCTCCCCCTAGCCGAATTCACCTACAACAACACTCCTCACTCTGCCACCAGAGTCTCCCCCTTCTTTGCCAACAAAGGCTACCATCCCCGTCTCACCCTCTCGCTCAAGGACATCCCCTCACACGCCGCCCACGAAGTCGCTCACGACCTCTGGGAGCTCCACCAATTTTTCTGGGACAAAATCAACACCGCCAATAAAGCTTACGCCAAACACGCCGACGTTCACCGTGAACCCACGCCTAATTGGACCCCCAGTACCCTGGTATGGCTCGACCGGCGCAACCTCAAAACCCGACAACCCTCAGTCAAGCTCGACCACAAACAATTCGGCCCCTTCAAGATCCTCCGCAAGGTCTCTTCGCATGCCTACAAGCTCGACCTACTCCTGGGCCTCAAGGGACTACATCCGGTATTCCACGTATGACTCCTCGAGAAACATGCTCTGGACCCCTTCCCAGGCAAATGACCCAGCAAGCCCCCACCGGTCAAAGTGGAAGGAGAATGCCACTACAAAGTCGACCACATCCTCGACTCCTGACTCGCCTGGGGACGACCGCAATACTTGGTACGCTGGAAGGGCTACGGACCCAAAGACGACACCTGGGAGCCCCAAAAACACCTCGCCGGTGCCCCTGCCAAACTCTGGGACTTCCACCAGCAACACCCCTCCAAACCCTGGGACCCCCGGGACTAGACCTCACAGACGGCCTTAGTGGACGTAACCCCCGCCTCTGGATTCATTAGGGATTCAACTCCCACCAAGACCCCTACATGTTCCTTTATCTCTCCCCACCTCATTTAAAAAGATTCATGACCAGGACAATTGATCAAAACTATGACAAGAAAGACATACACGCGATGTACAAGCTAAACTACAAGATGGTACAAACAAGATCTGACAAAAAAAAGGAAATAAGAAACGCGGCTGCACGACTCAAGGATTCACCCCTGCATCACTCCACTCCGCTCCCCGGTGACCCTCCTCCGCCCCGTGTCCTCGATGGCCAGCGCCTCCTCCATCTGCAACACGAGCGCCGCCACGTTGTTTTCATGGCAGGGCAGGTCCTCCCCTGCGTCCGTTGTGACCTCCAGCCACGACCCTGGAGGCAGCGCGTTCCTCTGGCGGTGCCCCACCAGCAGGGAGTCCAGCCTCGCCATGCCTTGTTCGAGCTCCGGTGGCAGGTCAAAAGGCATGCGGCCCATCCCCTCCCGGATCGAAGCCTGGGCCGACGACGTGCCGTCGAGCAACACGTGGTGCTCGCGTACCCAGCCTGGAGACACAGGTAAGAAGACCGGGAGGAGGACAACGGGTCACTCACGTAGTACCGCCGCTTGACCCATGGCCACTTCCTCCATCAACCAATCCCGCCGCCTCCTCGCCGACTCTCCCGACCCCCGGGCCTCCCGGACCTCTCGTACCAACTGCTGCAACCGCTCCGCCTCCACCCCAGACGCACCCTGTTCCGGGATCCTTACCGGGGCACCCCCAACCGTCATTGCCGTCGACTATTCCACCTCCTGCCTGAGTCTCCCTTGGAGGTCTTGAACATTGCGAGTCCGCGCATTCATGACCTCCACTGCTGCCTGATGATCCTGCCACGCCTCGTCAAGCTCTGCGTGGACCTTGACTAGCTCCGCCTCATGCTGCGCCAACCTCCCCATCACCCGCTCTAGCCTGCAGCGCAAGTCCAGATTCGCCACCGATAGCGCCCGGTCGGCCGCTACTTGGGGGTGGTCGAGCAGTCGCCCCGACCGTGGGGAAAAGACGTGGGGATGAGAAGGTCCCGCCACCGGAGAAGGTGAACGCCGGGGGCGTTTGGCAGGCTGATTAGGCCCCGCCTCCGGAGAAGGTGAAGCACGCCGCTTGCCCTTGTCCCGGGGGGCCGGGGTCGGCACCTCAGATTGTCGAGCCCCCCGGGGAGGACCTACCTTGCCAACTGGCCGCCCCGACTCCTCCGACTCACTGCTACTCAAAGACCTAGACTCTGGGGGCGCGCTCCTCACGCGACGAGATCACGGTGCGCCCACTCTCGAACCCCCTGCCGGCGCTGGCCACGGCCTTGTCCCAGAAGGAACCTTCGTCGCCTGCGCCATGCGAGCCTCCACCCAGCTCACCTCCCAACGTTCCTCCCACGCCACACAGGTCGCCCGCCATCGCCATGCCACGGAACACTGCTCATGATGGGAGCGACACACGTCACATACCAAAGAGTCCCGGCACGACCCCGCCTCTTGAACGGTGAATTCGCACGAGTCCCCACGACGCGCACAGAACATGCACTGAGCAGGAGTCAGCACCAGAGAAGAACGGCCAAGTACTCTCACCCACCGGACCCTGAGCACGACACCACTCGATTGACGGAGGGCCCCGAGCACGGCTCACCGCCTCCACAAACCGCTGAGGAGTAACTAGCGCCTGGGGAACCCGACAAGACTCCGGAACCAACTGCAACTCCCCGGGGACAAGGCCCGGGGCCGGTACACGGATTACCACCTGAGGACGACGAGGGAGCCCCCGGACAAGACTCCCGCCCCAAGAAACACCCTGCGACTCCCCCGCACGCAACTCTGCCTCTGCTCAGAAAGGTTAGCGGGACACGCGACAGAATCTCAGCAACTCACGGCATCGCGCAATATCGGCAACCATTTGCTCTTGCCGGCGTCTGTCGTGGGGCCCCCGGCGCGCTTCATAAGCCTCCCACACGGCAACACTGTTCTCGCCGGGAGGGGGAGGAGTAGGAGAAGGAGAGGAAGGCTGGGGGGTCGACATGGTCAGAAAGAAAAGTCAGAGGACTCCAAAATTTTTTTTCTGTTTTTCTTTGCTACCGCAGGGCTTCGTGATGGCCATCAAGCTTCTAGTTCAGCTCCCATGGAGAAGCCGCACCGCCACGACTGATCGCCGTCTTGAAGGGTCTCGACGCCAGGGGGGGGGGGTAATGTCATGACCCACCTCTGGGCCTGAGCCCCGGGCCCGGGACCACACCACACACCCTGGCAAACACCCCTCGCACGACCTCGACTTGGGACAAACTCTACAAACACCCAACACGGTCATCACGTCATACCCCAGTCGACCCTGACGTTCCCCCTGGGCACCCCACGGACACTACCAACGACCCCTGGGGATTCCCGGTGCAACAGCACGGCGACCCACACAACATCCGATGCATCACGCATCATTCAACGCATCATGCCATGCATCATGCCGCACATCATGCATTGCCCTGTGCATCAACCCACGCATCATGCTTCGTCCCGCATCAACTCCTGCATCATGCCTCATTGCGTCCTCTCGTCGCGCCACATCCTCCCTCGCGCAGCACCACTGCGACTCCCAAAGCAACGGCGCCACTCCCATCCGACACCTGCGGTTTTCCTTTGTCCTCCTAGGTGCTCCGGGACACCACCAGAGTCCCGCAGCAGCCCCCAGACCCAGAACCAGGACCCTGGACCTGCCTCATTGCGTAGTCAGTATATAAGCCCCCCCATAGCACTAAGTACGGTAGTCTTGATATTGCTCATACTCTCTGGTTTTCCTCTCGTATTGCTCCGGCCTCGTAACTTTGCCTCGTACTCGTCTCCACTCTATAGTCTCGTACTCGTCTCCATTTCTATAGTCCGTATTCGTCTCTACTCTCTTGTCTTGTATCTGTCCATTGTCTCTATCTACTCTCTTAATTGCATCTCCTTTGCTCATCCGTCTCTTTCCTCCGTCCTCGTCTCTGCCTTGAGTTTCTTCTTCCCTTCTCTTCTTGTATTCCGATCTCTTATCTTATCCGGCCCGCATTCTCCGCTCCCCTGAGTTCGGTTCTGCACCTGTCAAACTCTAAACTGCCTATTCGCCTATCAGTCCCTTGATTTCCCCGGATAGTCCGCCGCCGGCACGCCACCCATCGCGCCGTCTAACCCGAACTTCTTCCAGTAGAACTTTCTCGTCCGGCGCTTGCCCCTTGCTTGCGCCAACCCTGGGACACTGCATCTGATCTCCCCATGCTCCCGGCGCACGTCACCTCATTCCAGTGCCTTCTCCCGGCCCTCTCTAAGTCCCGGCGTGTCCGTAGCTGTCCGAGTACGCTTAGTAAGGCCTCGCCCAGAATTGCTGAGCCCCTGGGTCAGCG
Source organism: Termitomyces sp. MG148 (assembly GCA_003313785.1). Classification (NCBI taxonomy): domain Eukaryota; kingdom Fungi; phylum Basidiomycota; class Agaricomycetes; order Agaricales; family Lyophyllaceae; genus Termitomyces; species Termitomyces sp. MG148. The sequence goes on along the minus strand of QLOM01004897.1, from coordinate 13,084 downwards.
GAACCTGACAGACTCTAGCGACGTAAACATTAACAATGATGTGCCCATTTGGCACCATAGTACGAAGGTCAGTAGTCAAGGCTGGTGAGGTGAAGTCGGCAAGAATGATTCACTTAGCAACTCTGAGGACTTAGAATGCGCTGAAATGTGATCTGAACTGTGGGGCGTACAATTTGATGATGGCTAAGACAAGATATGTACAGTATTTATAGGCACTAGGCTGCCATGGTAATTAAACTAAAAAGTTGCTAATTAATTAATCAAGAAAACTGAAGACAAGTACAATGGAAACGTGAAAGTTGCTAAGCGACGGCATCTGTCAAGTCGGCAAGCTTTAACTTAACATCCTAGCAGTGAAAGAGGCCAAATGCACAGGGACTGTTGCTAAGGCCTGAAACCATCAAGGGGGTCTGTCTTGCGTAGGTCGCTAGGCGTCGAATCAACTGTAAGCATTGCTAATATCTGAAACCATCATGTGGACCTGTCTCCCGTAAGTTGCTAAGCATTGCTAAAGTGATCTGACATCAAATCTTTGAGAAGCACTGGATTTTGATAGGCATTGCTAAAGGCTCTGGTGTTGGTTATCACTGATTGGAGACTTGGAGGGGGCCAGACTGGAGTCAGGTGAGTAGCCGGTGATCAACAAGTCATGTGGTCGCTAAGTTCTGTGATCCTGCACATCGCGTCCTGTAGCCTGAGTTCAATCCCTGCTAGCTGCAAAACATAAGTTGCTAAAAATAGTGCTTGGTGTGCTGAGCCTGGCCAGAGTCTTATCAACGCCCACTACTAGTACCCCTACTACAAACCATCAAAAGCTTACTGACTCTTCTCTTGCCTACCTGTACCTTACCACTTCCGACCATTTTGCCAAATTTGCCTCTTCTGATACGTATCTTGAAATATTACCTAATTCTTCCCAACCTGCCATTCTTGGACTTTCCAAAGCTAGCGCTAGCGCTAGTGACTCATCACTTACGTTACCTACCGCCTCCACCTTTGCCGCTGCTAACGCTACTAAACGCAAAGGTGTACAGGTCAAAAAGAAGTATAAGCCCGTAGCACTTAAAATCAAACCTGTCGCCAGCACAATCTCCAAGGACTTCTGAATCAAACAAAATATCATTGGCAACCCGCTTGCCAACATGCCAACATTGACCCTGAACCCACCACCATTTAAACCGACAGGTCGCTTTACTGAGGAGCACCAGAAACAGTTCGTTAGTGACCACGATACCGGCTTCCTCACCACTCCCAAATTAAATGTCCTTATGTCCAAACAAAATCAAGCATTCACTTGGGAGGACTCTGAGCAAGGTAGCCTCCATACCAACTTCTTTCCGCTGGTCGTCATACCAACCATCCCTCACGTACCCTGGACTGAACATAACTGACCCATACTGCCTGGACTTGAAGCTGAAGTCTGTCAGATTATATGCAGCAAGATCAAGGCTGGCATCTACAAACCCTCCAATAGTGCTTACCGCTCCCGCTGGTTCTGTGTCCTCAAGAAGAATGGTAACCTCTGTATTGTTCACAGTCTTGAGCTGCTAAATAAGGTCACAATACAACACTCTGGCGTCCCACCCTTTTCCGCCCATGTTGCCGAGTCCTTTGCCAGGCGGATCTGTGGCGCCACCTTAGACCTCTATGTCGGCTACAATGAGTGACTCATCCATTCCTCTTCACGTGACCTCACTACTTTTCAGACACCCTTTGGTGCCTTGTGGCTAGTCACCTTGCCGATGGGTTGGACCAATTCAGTACCCATTTTCTATGACAACGTAAACTACATCTTTCAACTGGAGATCTCTGAATACGTACAAAGTTTCATTGACAATGTAGGCGCTAAGGGCCCCAAAGATTGGCGACTCATAGATGGCTGCCCAGCAACTCACCCTGACAACCCCAGCATCCGCTTAGCGCTCTGGGGATTTTTCCAGCTACTTAACCACATTCTCCAGCACATGAAGTACAGTGGCGGTACGTTTTCTGGACACAAGCTAGTACTCTGTGCCCCATGCTTCAAGATCCTCGGCCACGTTTGCATGCCTAGCGGCCGCGTTCCCGACAAGTTGCGCTTAGCACTGTTGGATTGCTGGGATGTTTGCCACAACCTTTCAGAAGTATGCGCCTTCCTAGGAACTGTTGGTGTCCTCCATATCTTCATCAAGAACTTTGTCCACCGTGCCCATCATCTTACTTGACTCACCCACGCTAATGCCCTCTTTGAATTTGGACCAGAGCAAGTTGCTGCCCAGTGGGACTTAGTGAAGGCGCTACATGAAGCCCAGCCGCTTGTTCCCATCGACTACCAGTTGCCAGACCCGGTTATACTGGCGGTTGACACCTTGTGCATTGCTGTCGGCTTCTTCTTGTGCCAGTGCCTTAGCGACAATTGGAAACAGAGGTGCTACAATTGCTTTGGGTCAATCACGCTAAACAACAGAGAATCATGCTACAGCCAGGCCAAATTGGAACTCTATGGCCTCTTTAAAGCTTTTCAGATGCTAAGGATGTATCTTATTGGCGTATGGAACCTTATTGTGGAAGTAGACGCTAGGTACATCAAAGGTATGCTACAGAACCCTGATATACAGCCATCCGCCAGCATGAATTGCTGGATAGTTGCTATCCTCATGTTCCACTTTGAGCTGGTACACGTCAAAGGCACCTTCCACGGACCTGATGGACTTTCCCAACAACCCTTACAGCCTACCAACCCTCTTCCCAACCGAAGCAACGATGACGTCTTTAGCGACTGGATAGACTGACTCCATGGATTCATACACCTTATACAGCTCCCTATCCATCTCCTCCGTAGCGACCGACCCGCTAACACTTGTCTACACCCAATCATTCCTTACCAACCAACTCCCTTTACCGCCCCTCTCACATTCTTTACCGCCAACATTACCGACGAATTGCCAACTATCACAAGAGTTGAAGAACCCAAGCCCCTTAGAGAAAACAGCACCGACCTTGTGTATGACTCCGTACCCAGGAGTGCTAAGGCTCAAACCAACGACGCATGTTTAGACACCATAAAGGATTGGTTAACCTTGCTTAAGCGACCTAATCATCTTAGCAACAACGAGTACGCCATGTTCATCTGCTATGCCAGCCACTTCTTCATTAGTGACAATTGACTTTGACGACGCAACAAAGATGGTGCCCACAAACTTGTTGTACAGCCTAGCGACCAACTATGGATCTTATGTGCCATGCATGACAACTTAGGCCACAGAGGACTATATGCTACACGCGCCATACTACTGGAACGTTTCTGGTGGCCTCATGTGCAAGCTGATGTCGCTTGGTATGTAAAGACTTGCCACCTCTGCCAGATTCAGCAAACTTGCCAATTGCTCATTCCACCAACGGTCGCTACACCAGCGCCTCTCTTCAGCAAGATCTATATCGACACAATGCACATGCCCAGGTTGGGTCGCTACAAGTACATTATCCAAGGGCGCTGCTTGCTAGTACACTGGCCAGAATTTAGAATGCTCCAACGGGAAAACACTGACGCTATAGCTAAGTGGTTGTTTGAAGACATCATCTGCTGCTGGGGTGCGCTAAGAGAAATAGTTACCAACAATGGTGCCCCCATCATAAAAGCACTAACCTACCTCGCCAAGAAGTACAACATCCACCACATACATATCTCGGGTTACAACAAGCGTGCTAACGGACTCATGAAGCGCCCTCACTTTGATGTGCACCAAGCTCTCTTCAAGGCAGTAGACGGTGATGAGTCCAGATGGAGCCAGGCAACCTACTCTGTCTTTTGGTCGGAAAGGGTAACTATACGTAAGTGCATGGGCTGCTCACCTTATTACGCAGCAACTGGCACCCACCCCTTGCTGCCTACCGACATCATTGAAGCGACATACTTGCAACCCGCACCCAACTCCCTATTGTCCACTACCGACCTCATTGCTTGATGCGCCATTGATTTACAACGATGAAATGAAGACTTAGCGTGCTTACATGAAACAGTTTTTAGCGCCAGACGGAAAGCTGCGCTCAGATTTGAAACAGACCACAGCACCACTATACGAGACTACAACTTTGGCCGTGGATCGCTAGTACTCATGAGGAACTCCAAAATAGAAACCACCCACAACAAGAAAATGCGCCCTTGCTACTTGGGGCCATTGGTAGTTATCTCTTGAAACCGTGGAGGCGCTTACGTCCTTTGTGAACTAGATGGATTGGTACTGCACAGACCGGTTGCCACCTTCCAATTGCTCCCTTACCTCGCACGTGACCGAATATCCTTACCAATTGAGGCGCTAGACATTGATACCACCAAACTCAGAGAACTTGAAGAAACTGACCTACTGGATGACAATGACTTACCGCCTGAAGAAGAAGAAGACTAAAATACTGTTTACTTTCCTTACCAACTCTCTTTTCTCTACTTATCTTTTTACTATACAGACGTTTCTTTTACTTTACCTTAAGATGCAGCGCTAGTGACTTTGATTGCTGCTTGGTGCTTTGCGCAACTCCTCACAAGGGTTTTTTGCCATGATGATCTACTGAGCGTTCCCTTAAGAACTCAAGTCACTAAAAACACCACTTTTGCTAAGTCTTTTCTTTCACAAGTCCTTCCAGTACATGTTTTCTTACTATACACACAGATGTTCTTACTATTTTTCATACCTCACACAAAAATTGCAAGTCCGAAAAACAATTATGTTACATTTTTTTCTCTCCTTTACTCGAAGTCCAAGCTATGTACAACAATACTAAAAAGTTCAAAAATTTAACAGGTGCTAGCGACTAGGCTTGGTCACGGTTGGCAGGGAAAGAGAAGGGCGGGAGGGGGAAGAGATCCTCAGCCTGGACGTTGTTGCGCTCTTGCCAGGCCAGCGCCTCTTTGCAGTCCAGCTGGTACCGCCTCAAGATAGCGACGCTGCATCCCAGCATCCTCCACCTCATCCTCATCCCTGCCATCTCGTTGTCAACTGCCCTCATCTCCTGCGCCATTACCGACTCCATCCCCACCACCTGCTCCATGAAACGCGCCAGCTCCTCTGGCAACCTCAGACTGGTAATGGGGTAAAGGAGTTCTTCACCCAGCCAGTCAAAGTTGCCACCCATCACCTAAGAAGTGGGAAGAGGTGTCCAGCGCAAGTCCATCCTAGCAACTGGGGCAGGACGTTCAGTTTGCTTGAAATCCTTGTTGCCAGAGGACATTTTGCAAGCGGTCACCAGCTGAGCACGATAGTCAGTTAGCAACACCCAACGCCTGGAGAGGAGTCTTACCTCCTCTCCTTCCTCTTCTGCCTTCTCCTCCTTGCCTTTCTCGGCCTCTTCCTCCAAGTCGCCAATGCTAGGCGGTCAGGTCTCAGCCAAACGGGAAGAAATGTCCTCCAAGTCGCTAACAATGGGAGGAGAAGGGGTGTGTCTAACAAAGCCAGATCAGCTACCGACTTCGTAAGCGACTAACAATTACTTACCGAGTGCCGCTAGGCCCAGCAACAGGGGAGGACCTCTGCCAGCGGAAGAACTCTGGGTCCAACTCTGCTAAATGTGTAACTGCTAAATGATCAAAGGAAGGAACAGATAGCACATGTTCTGCTGAAGTAAACCGCACGTAGAGGCGCTTGGCCTCTCTGGAAGGGCTCAGAGGGGAGCCAGCCCTCTTACCGACCTGACACCCCTCTAGCGACTCTGCTGACCCCTCTCGCTCTACTGTCTTCCCCTTTCTCTTGGCCTTCCCTCCCCTCTGCGGAGGCCAGCTGGAAGTTGGCTTGGCAGGAGGTGGCAAGGGCTCATTGCCTTGGTGGGTCGGAAGCGTCAGACTCTCTCCGGAAATGCTGGCAACCCCGCCAGACTCTACCAACGCCCGCTCGCCCAACACAAACTCCCTAGCACGCTTGACCCATACTGACCGCTCAAAAGTGCGCTTAACAATGGGGTCTTCTTTTCTGTGCTCTCAGAACTTGAGGCTATTGTAGGTACACGCCCGCTTGAGGGTGTCGCAACAATAACACGGCAAGACACTGGTTGGGAACCAGCAGGCCTCCGGGTCGTTGTCGGCCCAGCATTTGTCACACTAAGTCCAATCAGGTCAGAACAGTCGCTAAAGGTGCAAGAATCACTTACAGCGCTCTTGGAATTTTTGTATGCCTGGTGCTGGCCAGGCGCCACTGTCTTCTTACCCTTCACACCTTCCATCACCACACCTGCCTCCATCCCAGTATCCAGCACCACCTCTGAGCACCTGGTCGATAGCAAATCTCTCAACTCCACATTGGTAAAAGTTGTTTGGGTAGGCGCCTGCAAGGTTGGTCAGTTGCTAATAATTAGGTACCAAAATGAATAACTTGCCTCGTACATGGGTGCCACCCTTGCCGACTTGCGAGACTAGAAAGATAACGGTTAGCAACTACAACAAAGCCACAGTCAGAAATACACGTACTTTGCATGGAGAAGAACTTGTAGAGCCCAGCCTAGGAGCCGCTGGTGCAGGGTTCTTGTTGCCAGCGGCCACTCATTGTACATGGCGAGCACAATGTGGCTCCCAATCCACCGTAGCAAGGTTGTCCTCAGCTGGCTGGCTGGGACCCATGGGAAGGGGCACCAGCCAAGAAGTAGATGCCACTGGGGTGCTAACAACAGGACTATGGGAAGAACTCCCACCCAAAATCTCGGCCAACTCATTGCCAACAGAAGGGACAGCAGGGGGGAGGAGGTTGCTAAATGGTCAGCCACAAGATAAAATACAGTCGCTAACAACACATACTAGCAGAGCCTTGTATGGCGCTAACCATGCAGCGCTCTTGTGCTTGGTAGCCTGAGCAACACACCATGCCTGCAATGTTTCCTCATCATTTCATGTCACCCCAGATGACCTGTGGATCTCCCACTGCTCCAGCAGCCGCATCATCCCTACCACTAACTCTTGAGAAGCGCCAGCATCATCACCAAGGTGCCGCACCAAGAATAGCAAGGCCTTGAAGATGAAAGACAGCGCACGAGCATTAGCATTGGCGGCGGCAATGACAGAAGACATTTGTAACAAGTAGAAGGGTAAGAATTGAAATTGGCTGCTTACAGGGAATTCCGATGGGAGTAGGAATAGAAATTGGCTGCTTACAGAGGATTTTGATAAAGTTCCGATCATGGTCGCCAGACCTTTTGAATAGGTGGTTAGGCGCACGGACCACATAACAACACGTGATATCGAGGTTGACTGAGGACAGTCAATTTTTCAGTGGAGGGGAGATGATAAGACTCTGGCCGGGCTCAGCGCACCAAGCACTATTTTTAGCAACTTATGTTTTGCAGCTAGCAGGGATTGAACTCAGGCTACAGGACGTGACGTGCAGGATCACAGGACTTAGCGACCACATGACTTGTTGATCATCGGCTACTCACCTGACTCCAGTTCGGCCCCCTCCAAGTCTCCAATCAGTGATAACCAACACCAGAGCCTTTAGCAATGCCTATCAAAATCCAGTGCTTCTCAAAGATTCGGTGTCAGATCACTTTAGCAATGCTTAGCAACTTATGGGAGACAGGTCCACGTGATGGTTTCAGATATTAGCAACGCTTACAGTTGATCTGACGCCTAGCAACCTACACAAGACAGACCTCCTTAATGGTTTCAGGCCTTAGCGACAGTCCCTGTGCATTTGGCCTCTTTCACTGCTAGGATGTTAAGTTAAAGCTTGCCAACTTGACAGATGCCGTTGCTTAGCAACTTTCACGTTTCCATTGTACTTGTCTTCAGTTTTCTTGATTAATTAATTAGCGACTTTTTAGTTTAATTACCATGGCGGCCTAGCGCCTATTAATACTGTACATATCTTGTCTTAGCCATTATTAAATTGTACACCCCACAGTTCAGATCACATTTCAGCGCATTCTAAGTCCTCAGAGTCACTAAGTGAATCATTCTTGCCAACTTCACCTCACCAGCCTTGACTATCAACCTTCGTACTATGGTGCCATACGGGCACATCATCATTAACGTTTACGTCGCTAGAGTTCTTGCTGACTTCTAGCACCCTAGCGCCTTGCAGGCTTATGGCTTAGATTGCTAAGCAACCCGTTACTTTTTTCTAAGTTCAAATCACACTAAAAAGACTAGGCTTCTGAGACCCTGCCCGGAACTCTCTCAAAACACTAGTGACCACCCGACGCTACTCATTCGTGAGGCGCTAAGTTTACCATCTACCAGGACAGTGCTTAGCGACTTTTGGGCATCATCACCGCTCCATGTAGCTAGCGTCCATGAAGAGTCTGGTTGCTCTGGAGTCCAGAAGAGCAACTACGCTCTGGGTCTGCTGCATGTTGGTGGTTTCAATCTCCACATTCATCCAGAGCAAGTTAGGTAACGGCATGGATGCTATGATGTAGCAGTGAGAGAGATGGCGCTCCTGGGCAGGAGTGCATGCCTGGAGAGGAGTCAAGGAGGGCTCATGAGAGCCATTGAATATGTCAGGGGTGGTGCTTACAGTTGGGGGTACTCAGCCATTGACAGAAGTTGTATTAATTTCTTCTACTGACAAACATACAAACCAGTTAGCACTAGGCAATGGAGACGTACTTTTCACCTGTCACATTTCTAAAAACCCTCCTGTGGCTCCTCCAATTCTCCAGCAACAAGAAAGGTTGCGTGCATGCTCTCCAGGGCAAGGACATCCAAAGAAGGGGTTCTGGCCATGTTGTGGGCCGCCAGGAGTTGCAGGAGCAGCTCTTCCTGCTCCTCCAGGAATAGATACCCTAGAGGCAGTGGCAGACAAAGTGGTTCTGGGCACCGCATTGTTGGCATGAGAATGAGAGAGGCAATGTCTATTGAGGCACTATAACAGACTTCTAGCCATAGAACTATTGTTCTATAGCTGTAATAAAAAGTATATAATAATTATTATAACACATAATAATTATTTATCAAATTAATTAAAAAGTATTATATTTTTATATGGCTGCCTTATGTAAGGCAGCCAATTTTACTGTCATACATTGTAGTACTAGAATCGCATATCGATCTGGTGTCAGGGGACAGGTCCTCAGACCGTCCACCCTAGCCTTGCTTAGTCTGTGTTGATGTTGGCACCCACATTTAGCCACCATCTGAACCGCTCCGGTCCTATCCTGCTCCATCTCTGTCTTGGCATTGACACCTGGCAGGTCAGCTGGTCTTTGGACCCACTCTACTTGCTGGCAAGCCTTTATGCCATTGGCTGGCTTATTCATGCAGGCCTTTATGCCATTGGTTGGCTTACTCATGCTGACTGTTGCTTACTCATTAGTGCTTAGTACATACCAGCCCTATTAGTCAATATACCGTAGTCATAGTGTATTTGATGTAGTATATAAGTAGGACTGGTGAATGGAACATCCCCAGTCCTAGCAATAGCATTGCTTCTGGGTCTACACATTAGCATAACTGTGAGCTCCTCAGTGACGACTTTGCCTTCTGCTCTCGCTCTCCTGCTCCACTCCTTGCCAGTGGCCTGCCTTGCTTGCCAGTTGCTTGTCACTGTGCTCGCTCAACACTTGCCCCACTTGGTGGTCAACTTGAGTGGTTGATGCATCTGCTTGGCTTTCCATGATAGAGCGTCCCCTTACATTTGGTTCTATAGTGTGACTGCAAGGCTTTGCGATTACTTGACAATGTTTCACTTTTTCAAACCTTTTGGGTTCAATTCTATTACTACAAGCAACAATTGTGATTCTAGACTGTCAGTCTAGAGATTCTTGTGTTGATTACATCAAACAGTGCATCAACTTCTTGATGCATGCACCCAAAAAATACATACGTAGAGCAACGTGATTGGATGAACACCAATCAACCACTTGAACCGACTTGCAATGGTGAGACCATCAACCAGTTGCTAGTGTATCCGCTAGCTGTCTCAGCTGACCTGGTTCAGCCCAGGTTAGAGTCTACTGAGGCTACAACAGAAATTAGCTGTTCTTGAAAGGAGATGGATTGTCAGTAGGAAGCGCACGCTTAACCTAAATGATCTCACTAACTCCTGGAAAAAAATTGTCATGCAGCAGGTGGTAGAAGCCTTAGACGTGCAAGTGTTACCCCCGAAGACACCAGAATCATCAGAACCTTCTTGGATAACAATAGAAGATGACAGTTCTGATAGATCTTCATTGCTGGAAATAAGAGACGCGTGGCGAGCTGCCACGCTTGGGAATTATGGAAGATTCTGATCCAAAATGGTACACATGTATCAGTTGTTTGTTCGTGGGGCCGGCACCTGAGCTAAGGCCTGGGATTCTGTCAGTACCGGTCCGGATCATGTCCGGACTGGCTAAGCTGGGAGTTTATTCATCATGGTGCTCAAATTGCTCTGCATGGCAATGCATTAGTTCCTGAGAAGTAGTAGGTAGATTACTAAGAATCAAACTTAGTTGGTACCATTGAGGGTAGTCCATATATCAAATAGAGAGTTGGACGTCTCTACTAACATGCATGTACCACATACCGTTTTGGATGGAGTGGGAGATTTGAGGGAGTTTGTCATCCCTGTGTGCATAGCTGCTTTAGAAGGCTGTTCACCTATAATTCTCAAGTCCTGCACTAGTTTGATTTACACCTGGCAGTAAGTAGATGCATTTGTTAAAAAGTGTGACCTGCACTAACCACACTTTGTTTGGGAACCCAGCAAACCCAAACCCTAACTCTAATGTGCATCAATCCTGTAGTAATACAGGCTCTGAATTATCTGACCTCTGCATCACAGCCTAACCTTAACTCTAACCTAACCTAACCTGGCCACCATACTGGCGGCCTAACCAGGCTAACCTAATCGTTGACACAAGCAAGGTATCCTCTTGGGGATATAGGACTGTGATTAATTGTACATGTAATGACACTTATGTACAATGGCACATGATCTACTGGTTCCGACTGGGACGCAGCAACTGACTATTGGCTAAGGATGGCACCCTTCTGGCAATGGATGACGACTCCAGGCCACTCACCTGCCGGCTTTGGCCAGTACCTCCCGGGCACTGCACTGGCTGGATAAGGGACTGGTGGCAACCACAACATCATCCAGAGTCTTTGGATTCCTGGGTGCCATCTTTGGGTGGTACTTTCCTGGCCCTCGGGCTTGGTGGGCTAAGGAATGAATGCATTGTCTGCTTTACAGTCACTGTGAGGACCTTTGGGGAACTCTCAGCATTGGAGACCCTACCCATGTTAGTAGACTTGGAAGCACCTTCTGGAACATTCTGGAATATCATGTGAGCAGGGCAAAGAGCACGGAATTCTGTTGGAGCTCCGCTCTACGGAATTTTTGCTACTGGACCAGTATTGTTCTATAGCATTATTTCCACTCTACCACTGAGTCAGATAATGACCAGGTGACTTGGTCAGAAGACAATAGTCTCAATCTTGATGAGTCATTTGCAAATAGTTGCAAATAGGCCTAATGAGTCTATATAAGACGAAACTGGCTGGTTGGGATTTCTCATCCCAGTTGCCCAGCAACATTGTTACATTACTTGTGTAGTGTATTAGTCCAATCTTGCATCTTTGGTGTAAGATTGTCTTCCCAAACCCCTCCAGCAGCCTCGGAAAATGCCTAGTGGAGCTCTTTGGAGTGAAGCGCAACCAACTGCTGTGCTCAGTGGTGCAGTAAGAACAGAAGTAGTCTAGAAAACCCCAGAACAGAATACCAGGAGGGACAATACTCCCTATATACAGCCAGGAAGGCCAAGGAGAATGCCTCAGGCCTAGAGTAATGTTCAAGGGCCTCCTGAAGGTCATAGACCTTTGTTGTACTTCCTGGGGAAGATGCAGAGATTGCAGACAGGCAGTTGGAGAGTTTCAACTGAGTCCACTCCAATGATGCAGCAACAACAAGGGGATGTTGTGTCTCAGGGAACTACCATTCCTGAGCAAAGGACTCTGGCAGTGCATTGGAAAGATGAGACTTCCAATGATGAGGAAGGTGGACAAATTGAGTCCACCTTGCAGGTTCAGTGCATGATGCTCTGAAAGAGGTATCCTTCTATTACAAAGGAAATGATGCGTGCTAGGTTAGGATTGTATGTACTGAAGCACATACACTTGATACAGGCCCAAGGTGATAGTATACCTCCAGTAGGCACAGTTGAATATATTAATTTGTATATTCAGATTCTTGAGCTCAAGGCACATGCCTACATGTATCAGAAAGCAAATTGAGGCTTTGTGACCTCAATGCCAGACAGAGTGAACTTGATTCCAAGTATTCCAATAGAGGCACAGCCAGTGCTTTCTCCACATCTGGAGGAAGCAATGAGTAACATTTATGCTCCTCAGCAAGCAGGGAAGATGGAAGAACAGTTTGCAGCAAGATTTGCTGCAGCACAGCAACAACAGATGTTCAGAAGTCACTAAGGAAGACCTCTGTCCACAGTTGAGTCAGTTTCTACCATCCCAGTAGTAGAGAGCCACAAAGTGGAAGCGGAGGAATTGATCTCTCCACAAGTAAAACGTGAATCAATAGAGAAAACACCACTGAACAATCAAGTACCACTGGTGGATAAGTTTGCTGAAAGGGTGGCCTATTTTAACATGAGAAACCAAGACCTGCATCGCCAAGGACACTCCTGGATTGATAATCAGGGTATTGTGTTCAATGGGATAACTCCCATTGACAAGATGAGATGGCAATATGTCCAATGGACAATGCAGCCAGACAGTGGGAGAAGTAATCCTCCCATTGCACCACCGAGTTGAATCCCTGACTGACAGGGATCGAAGGACCAAAGTGGACAAGAAGTTCCACCTCACTAGAATAGCACAGAGAGACCTCATTACACAGGTCAGCGACTTGTAAGAGCATTTTCTGTGGTACCCCCTGCTGAAGGCAGGAATAAAACACCCGGATTGACTGAGGCAACAAAGGTGTATAACAAAAATATGCACCAGTGCCTCAGTAGCATCATTGATGATGCAGTAAGCATAGCATTGTGCCTACCAGAGGGTATAAAACCGCAAAAGGTGGAATCAAAACATAATGCATGTGCTACAAGCAAGCCTACAAAATTGCTAAGCACTTTGAGCTGCACCACTCAAAGACCTGCTCAATAAAATGGCCTGAACCTCAGAAGG